>JAUJYV010001957.1:0-14511 GCA_033995625.1 Ophyiulus pilosus
GCAGCATAATTGTAATATTACACTTCACCAAAATCTGAATTACTGACATCATCCTATTTTTAGATAAAAATATAGGGCCATTCTTCGGGGTTTTTCCATAAAAAAACTGTTATATATTTATAATTCCATATACACACCATTTGATCTTTTAAGGATGTATATACATATAGTTTTACGAGTGCTCTAACATTCGTTCATCAATTTTAATTTTTAGCTAATTGTTTGTTAATAGGGCCTATCCAGCTATATCATGGATTTTAAGGAGTGAAGAAATAGTCTCGAGAATATACTTGTATCTCAAATGTTGCCCGTATTTCAAAGCAATATTTCGCTCGCTCGATGGCTCGTATCTCAAATATCTCGTATGTCAGGGCACTCGTATCTCGAGGTACCACTGTATGTTGGCAATGTTAGACCTTTAAACCTAACAAAAATAGCCGTTAAATTTAACGGCATCAAAAAATGGCGCTACCATCCCAAGGGACTAATGTTTACATTAGCCCAAATTTGAATTTGGATGATTCAATGGACGTGACCCGATGCGTCACTGTCCCAAGCGCCAATCAAACGCTTGGTGCGTCGTCAAACACGCCCCCTAACCCTTGGCCCTATATAAGGACGAGCGGATTGTCATTCGACCTCTCCTGCTTCCCACTTGACTTTCGAGTAAGTGTGCTTTCTTATCGCCTAGGACACAGTAGTTTCAAGATCCAAGTTTTCTTATGAAGATAAAACCCAAATTCAACACGTGCTTTTCGCTTCATGGCTGACGAATATCTAAACCGACTACTGGCTCGTAGTCGTCGAATTATTGACACGCAGGATATTCCTGTCAATGAGGCAGAACTTAACGAAGTTTTGACACTTCGTTCTGACACTCATCTTCAACCACCGACTCTCAACGAACTTTTTGGGGAAGTTTGGATTGGTGTTGTTCTTGACGCGGCGCGTCAATGTATCACTTTTGGTCTCTACAATGCTGACACCCAGTCCGCATTACGTTCATGGATCCAAGATCCGCCTTCGACCTTCGCGAACATCGTTTGGATAGTTTGTGGTCTAAACGCGGCGTCCGATGCTGCCTTCTCTGCCCTGGCGCAATATGCATCCAGTGATCCTCAATCAGCCTTAACAGTAGCTTACGACAAGCTAATGGAAGCCTACGTGGCCACGGACCAGGCCCGCCACCAGTACCATGACAATCTCTAACGTGAGATTCAAGCCCGGCAAAAGGTCGAAGCTATGTTCGAGACGCTCAAATCCGAGCATCTCAAACTTCAGGCTCAACATCTTGAGTCCACTGAAGTTGTCCGCCAACTGGTAGACAAGATCGAAAGCTTTCGATCTTCCGTTCAGTTGACTGAACACTCCTCTGAACCAGCCTTGGTTCATGATCAACGGGTTATGATCCTAAATCACCTCAGAAGATCAGCAAGCTGCTGAGCAAGTCCTGATATGAGATATATCACTGGACGAACCTCAAGCAATTGCTAAGCACGTGGCTAGTCCTTGGACTCCCACCTCTGCCCCTTCAACACTATCTCGTGTGGTACGGTCTCCCAGACCAACCCCTCGAAAGGTTGAATCTAACCGACGGGCCTTTCTCAAAGCAGCTCAAAAGACCCCCGTCAAACGTTACTGGAAGGTTCCAGAACGCCGATCTCGGCCTACGAAGGTCGTCGAACTTCCGGAAGAAGTTTCAACCATCGTCTCCACGGACCTCGATCTTCCACCCACCTTAGAAGCTTCCGCTTCCATCGAAGTGCCTACGTCGTCTACGCCTAAACTCAAGCGAACACCGTCACCTCAACCTGGATTGCCTTCTCGACCGGATCCAGAACCTTCTTTGACCTTCCGGATTCCGAAGAAAGGTCGATCTGCCCCGACTGTTAAGTCGGTGATTTAGCGTGTGACCCCAGCCTCCAGAAAATCCAGATCATCCAAGAAGCCTGCAACAAAATCTCCTGCCAAAATTGCGTCAGAAGACCAGAAAATTGCTGCACACGTGACCTCTCCCGAGTTCACGAATCGAACTGGCAAGTCATGGCTTCATTAATCCAAGTACACTGGCCACCCAGTCGTACTTAGGCAGTACTTAATGGGACCTCCTGCTTCCTGGGAAGAAAATTCGACCACTATGACCAACTACCGTGCCAAGATCTTACGTCTGCAACGTAGAAATGTCACTACGACATACGTCCACCCTGTTCAGGGTGATATGGACTTCGAAGCCTGGGAACAACTTATCCAGTTCCCAAGACCAGCGAAGGGTAAGGAGTGTTGTCAATATTGTGTCCGCAATAATAAGTATGACACTTGCGTCACACACTGGAACGGAGCATACCAGATCCCACCATCCAGACGATTAGGAACAACTTTGGGGCAACCAAAATTTGAAGATCACCGAAGACAACATGGACATCCTCGATGGCATGTTGGACAGGATCAAGGACCCAGATTATATTTAGGATCGACGTATAAGTTCGAAAAAGTGCCTTTTTCAGTTTTATATAATTTTTCAGCCTTTTCACCTATGTAAATCTTGTATATATGAAATTTCGCATTCCGGTTTTAGTTCCTGTCATCTTTAATGTTACTCACACTATCGTTCTCGATTTCATTAGGGGGTATAAAGCATACCAAAACCATTTAATTCACTTTTTGCTCGTTATGAACTCGCTTAAGACTAGTTCGGTCCACGTGGCAGGCCTAAGTTCGGTCTAAGCCATGCTCTCGGCAATTCCGGAGCAAGACCCATTTCGGACGCAAATTTGCATCCTCGAGCAGGTAAATTTCCATAATTGAAGTCCCATGACTTCAATTAACCCAGATAAAGCGATTAACCCAAATTGGAATAGAGTGACCATTGGTCACTCCATATCATGTGATACTTTGGGTCCCATATATAAGGACCCAATTTTTACCACTCTCCACCACTCCACAGTGAAGGTAGTCGATACCACACTAGGTCCGACCTAAGACACGCTCGTTGAGAGCTATCAGAGTGTCTTGAAAGGGAGTTGAGAAAAAGAACTTGTATTTCGAGCTGTGCTCTCATTACTGTCCTTTTGGGTACCATTTTGTCAAAGTGTTCACTTGAATAAAAGAAACATAAAAATTGATTAAGGGTTGAAAACTTCTTGTTTATTCTAAACTTCGAACTTTCCAGTCATACACCCATGACGCGACGTCTTGATTAAATACATAAGATCACTCACTCCGAGGAATAGTCTTTCCCTCGTGTAACTTCTGCCTACCACACCTGCTGGTGTGTGAAACCCGGAGATCTAACAATCTCCGTCATATCACCCCTACGCTTCTGCTAAGGTGCAATACAAGGCGAAAAACGATAAAATCTGGTCACCTCAGTATGCAAAAAAGTATTAAAATCAAAAACCCAGGCTTACCTAAAACTATTCTTAAACAATCACATTTTTCAGCAAATGTGATACTCCACTTTGCAACAGCTATAAAAAAAGATGGCAATGCAAAGTTTAGCAAACCCTAATTGCTTACAGCCTTTCTTATGGGAATGTCACATGACAAATGCAAAGGAAATGATAATGAATGACAGATTAAAGACAAGGAAGAAAGGGGGTAGGGCACATCAAAGAGTGACCCTAAAGGTATATTTTGGCTGGCGCGTCTCGCATGTGTGGCTAGCTGCTAGGGCTAGTCGCAGTGGAACGATTACAAACGCACGATTTAGATATCCATTTCATAGACATTGAATTAATATGTGACATTATCAAACTGAAAATATCGACGATAAAATAATTTTTTCATTGTTAATAAATGATGAGGGTAAAGAACTGATACATTTGGCAGGAACAAAAAATTAAAAGTTTAAATGAACGGAATACGAAGGCTTCGAGATTATTTTAACCTAAAATATGTTAAAATGTACCTAATTATCTTCATTCCACGAGCTCATTCTTCTATAGACTGGCAAACTGAATTTATTTTGATCTCCCGTAAATGTAAATAACATATATCATTCAGAAAATGGTGTAGCACGGCAAGTTTTTGCATATTTCGCCCATGCGGTTCAAGCCGCAGCCGGGTCACACAAAAAAAATGCTCTTGTTTATGTGGCGGCTGTCATTAGTGACTCGCGTCGCACACGTGAGCTGCAGCCGCAAGATGTGCCAGCCAAAATACACCTTAACGTTTAAGTTTAAAAGAACTGCATTAGAAATTCCAGATTTGTAAATTATCATCTCAGTGCATATACACTGAGACACAGCACACCTGGAAAATTGGTATTAGTATTTTTGGGTTTGTGGTTGTATTTATTTTGGTAGTTTATAGTAGATGAGAAGAGAGGAAGGAGCACGGTCGCGGCCGATGTTTAGAGGAACTACCCTGGCAATTGCCTGGAAACAACTGTCGAAAATCGCGAAAACCAGTCATGGAAGGCGACCCGAGAATTGAATCCAGGTCTCCCGAATGAAAAGCGGATGGCGTTACCACTGCTCCACCTAGCTCGGTTTATTTTAAGGCTAATTGGTGTCCACAGTCCAGCAACCCACTTAAGTGTTTCAGAGTCCAACAATTTCATATTGAATTTCCCTGACTTTTCCAAATAATAAATACATTTTACCCTGACAATTCCAGGTCCGGGGGAACCCTGTTAGTGTGACCATAGAAATGCCGTTTTATTCCCAGCATAGCCACAACCGCAAATCGAGAGTTCAATGTGACATGGTGGCCACACGATAAAACACGTTTGTCTGATATTGTAGTCATCTACATGTGCATATGTGAGCTCATGTGGTTGACTCCACAAAGCACCCAGCACACAATTGTCTGGGCTTCTATGCAGTAATTGTGGGTTCGATCACAATGTATCCTGGCAGTCAATATTTTTAGACTCAAACCGCCATTCGTCATCAGAGTTAATCAAATAAATTCACAAGTTTTACCTTTTTGTTGGCCAGTAGAATGCAATTCGAATGTTCGTGCTCAGAGGCGATGTCATAGTTGCCTAGTCGGGCAGCCAGCTTCTGAACAAATTCAACGACCTCTGTGTGCCATGGTACATTTTCCATCGTCAGTTTGTTACCACCTTTTGAGTTGCCACAGTATGTGACACCCTGTTTGAAACGACAAAAACAAGTTATTAGTAATTAGTGATCCACTGTTATATGGATATACCCTGCAAGAAAATTGTATACCTAAGAAAAGTCGCACCTTTATTTAAAAAGGTGCACTAAGAAAAAATTCACTTTAATTGTAACAGAATGTCCCCATTCGGTGGCCAGATTTTAATTACCGTATTTTACGGACTATAAGACTCACCTTAATTTTTAAGTAATTTTTTATAGCCCGCATCATATGAATACCTTATGAGTATAAGACGCACCTGAATTTTGGAGGCAATTGTTTGAAGAAAAAAGTGCGTCTTATAGTCCGTAAAATACGGTAAGTGTTAAAAGGAAGAATTTGCTACATTTAAGCACAAAAAGTGCCGACGTCACTTGAAACGTGTAAAATTTCTAGCTTATCTAATCTGGTCTCTAGCATTCATGAGTCTCATTTTACATGACGTTTCTCCATATGGTTTTAATTTTGTAAAGTCCCTTTGTTTGAGGTCACAACTTAAATCTGGACCTTTGCTAATTGCACATTAGTTTGCCATCTGATGTGGTCTCCAGCGTGTCCCTTCGCCCTCTTTGCTGGCTTTTGTGCCTTCTGTTGGCATAGTTCATATGCTGTTTAGTGAAATGGACAATTCCGCCTGACTGGGACCCAGGCGGTACTGTCCATTTGCCGCCCTGTTAAATCCGCCACTGGGGTCAAATGACAATCGTATGGGCGGAATGTGGGCATGATGATCATAGGAAGCAAATTGGACGTAACATGTAATTTATCACAGTTTTGTCAACTGAACATTGATTCTGCATATACCAATTCAATTATGTTAATTAATTGCATTAATTTATTGTAACAATCATACCTTCACTTCAATGAAGTCCGGTTTGCCGACATCCACCAGTTTTGCATAGGCGTCGATTTCTTCAACATTAAATGCTTTTACTAAAGTGAGGCGAAAAACTGTTCTCTGACCCTGTAAAAAAGAAATCAACATTTTAGAAAAATCGCATTACATTTGTCGAAGACATTTTTTTAGGGAATCGTGGAATATTATTAAAATTAGAATCGAATAACGTTAACAACACAATGATTATTCTCGGTACCACCAATTCCCTTTTTTATTTGCATTGAGACCAATTGAGAGTGATGGAAATAGTACCTTGTGGCAATGATGATGTGGGACAAATTCCCCGCGTGGCATATTCCCAATTACCAGTGAACCTAGGTGCAACAAGGCATTGTGGATATAATCTTGGTGGACCTATCCTGCGCTCTAGCCATGGTGGGGCAGATCCTAATTCATTTAAGACAAGTCTCATGTCTAACACTATTTTAACCCTACTCTACCATCATATTTCAAGAGCTCACTGGTAGACTAATATATGGCCACTAGCTAAGGTCAGGCTAAAACGGTATGTTAAATCCACGATAAAAATAACTTCCCTTTGTGATACATGTAAATTTAGTAATATATGTATTTGTACAGCCAGTAATCCAAATTGTACAGACTTTAACCCTCAAACTACCAGGATTTTTATAGTGCATTTCTTACCGCTGGGGTCCATATGGACCCCATCACTGAATACATGCAAAATTAACATTCTTACAAAATATTATCAAATATTTTTGAAACACGTTACCATAAAGACTTAACTAAAGACATAGTTTCATTTTTAGAAACATGAGTTAACTCATCTTCACACATAATCATAATCACGAGAGCCCGTAATCTGTTGAAAAGTCAGACTCGTTTTCGCTTGCACTTTCTGAAGACACTCTGAAGGAAATATGGTCCTCACTTGAAACACAGCTTTTTATATCAAATTCATCATAACTGCTATCTGAACCTTCACTAGCATCAATTATCTATTTGGCTATCAAATTTTTAGTTCCATAAAAATATTAAGCTTCCATGGCAAAGAACTTTACTACTCAACAGTTTCAAAACAAATGAAGAGAGAAATATCTGTGCAGTACAATGCTTACAGTTTGATTGATTCATATGTTGCAGAAAGAAAAATTGGTTGAATTATTTTTGTACAGTGTTTGTACAGATTTTTGTAAAGATAGAAGTTGTCTTTAAAAAGCAGTTGCAATATAATGCTAGCAGCTAGATTTTGTCATACAATGCAAAAAGACTAAATTGTTTGCATCAAGTCTTAGAAAAACTTTCTTGGCAATAAATCATATATAATTTATATTAATTTACATATATAGCTACACATTACAATGTATTACTTTATTCCTATACAACAAAACAAAAATAAATCATTTTCGGCATGAAACTATACTAAATTTTAACTGGGGTCCATACGGACCCCATGGTAAGAAACGATAAATGTTCTGACAGAATTTTTAATTTTAACTAATTTTTAACCAAAATAAAAATATAAGTTTAGAAACATATTTGTGACAAAGTCATGGAATTTGAAAATAATAGACAAAAAATTAATGAAAATACATTGATTTAAAAATGGTTGTGGGGTCCATATGGACCCCACGGTAGTTTGAGGGTTTTAATTGACTACCTCGGCTGACATGTGACTTGTTCCAGGTAGTATAAATACTGGTACCTGTCCAAACGTATCAGTCTTTTACCTGTCTCCATGACAGTGCTCCCCTCGTAGAAAAAAAAAGAATCATTTCACATTGAAACCCTAGTTCTTGTGCATTTGACTTCAATCTTCATTTCAAGTATTCCAGTTCATTCAAGGAAGACTATTTTACCATGGGAGGCCTAGCTGAAGCTTGCCTGATTCCGCTACGTTACATTGTTCGGTCTTATTCTAAGGCCGATCTAACCGATCCTCTTTGGCAAATTCGGACATCACAAACTAGTACCCTACTCAAGAACCACTAACCAGCATGCATTGCAACTAATGCTAACTAGCCTAACTCGGGACTAATGCAAGTATAGCAACCATCTCAACTTGGCCGGATGGCTAGACCAGGACAGTATGGAGACATGCATCAGCAGCTAACCTTGACAGTCAATCAGTTGAATGAAAAGGTGCCATAAATGGCAATCTCACGTTTCCCAAATTATTATCAATACCCGAAATTTGACAACATATAGACGCGATAGCAGTTACCTGGACTGAGATAATAAAGGAGATTTGCGTATCTAGAATGGAAATGCAGAAAGTTTCTACGGCTAGTGGATGGTTCTTCTGTAGAAGAACCAGGCCCTAGAATCACAAGGGCTGTGAACATCAGATTGTCATGTAATTTGGCGGGGACGAGTCGGAATACGGCAAGAAAACATGCTGGACAACGTGAAGAAGAATGGATCAGTGAAAACAAACATCCAAGAGTACTGACGTATGGTCAGCATGGCATACACGCACTGATGTCACTGAAGGACTTCGCAATTTTCTTTTATTATTTCGGTTTTCCAAAATTAGGTATGGGGCCTGTCTTTTTGCTTTATTTTTAATAACAATATGATTTTTATTGGTTATAATTGTAATATGTATTAACCTAGTTTAAGGTCCTGTTGGTTTACTGTTTTATTTTACTCTCAATCATTTTATCTTATTTAGTCCAGCACCTGATAAAAGGCTACTCGGCCAAATTGCTGGGCTGGAAAGAATATTGAATAAAATCTGGAATTAAGACTTAAGACAATTTTTTTCTTGTCTACCCTCTGTGACATGTACCTTTTCGCTGAGGGCCCGCAAGCTATCCAGGAACCTAGGCCAAAAGTCTTTGAACAGTGGTCGGTCGATCTTCTTGAGGCTGTCCTTGGTGCTGGCATCAACACTCACATACATTTGAGTGACTGGAGAGAGATTCCTGTTAATAAAAAAAAATTTAAATGTAAATGACATGCACCCTATTAGAACATGGCTAAGTCGAAGCTTAAGTGACAAATCAAAATTTGTGTGGCATTTGTAATGGAATGAAATATGTATAAAAATATATTGAGGTGGCTACTTTCTTCGTGGTTCTGCGGGTACAGCACTCTAGATAAAACTAGAGGAGAATAAGGGTTGTTCGTACTTCCTGATGGTGTTAACGGATGACATATTACCGACTAGAGATTTTGTGCTCCAATATGTGAATGAATTAATAACTGCATTTTGGTTAATTTATAAGTTTGGGGAAACAGTTAGAAATGACCAAATTTGAATTTGCCACCATATTTGCAAATCAAATTTTGGCGCTCTAGTCAATGGACAATGGCGGACAAAACTTAATACATGCAAACTTATTACATTTTTGAACTGTAAAGAAGGTCGATTTACCATCGTTTACAGTTGTTTCATCCTTTTTGGTCGTCAGATGGTGCTAGTGATAGGTGCTCATTGACCAATGTAAGGGCACCAATGATTCTGTGATGTCAATGGACATATTTAAGAAAAAGTTCTTTGTTTTCTCAGCCTTTTCCATTTTGGCCTTGCTACTGAAGCAATTGCCATTTTTGTTCAGCAAAATTAGAACATTTTTTTAAATTCAACTAAAACCTTGTTTTTACTAATTTTCTTCTGTAATTTAAAATTGACGTTTCTGTCATTTTAAATTAATTCTTCCAATATACTTCTAGATGTATTGGGAGATTCCAATAACTATCAAAGCTTATATTATTGGATTTAGCTGATGCTAAAATCTGCAAGAAACCACAGAAGAAGTGCCAGTGACCCACGCTACAACAAAATCATAACAGAGCGTGGTTCTGACTACTGAAGAAAGCTGAAAAAGGAAGAAAAAACGCGTTTTGTGATACAGTTTTTGGGTTCCAATTCCAATATTAAGTGTGTTCCTGAAGTTGGGTATGACACCACCACCATATGGAATTTATTTGCTGATTGTAAGATAATGAGTTGAATTGAGGTTCATGTTTTCATTAGCAGCCTTGAATATTAGTATCTTTGAATTTTCCCCATAATTAGTCAGAGAAAGTGAATTACCGTATAGCATCTGGAAACTGAGCATTGGTGACTAGGAATGAGGAAATTTTCTGCGAATGCAGCAAGTGGACGAAGCGGTTAATCTCAGGATACATAATGGGTTCCCCAACTAGAGACAAAGCGCAATGTTGAACCTGCATCCCTTCCAGCATCCTTTCCGGCTTCACACCTGGTACACCTGAATAAAGTAAAGTGAAAATTATGACCACTGATGAACAAAAAATGATGTAATTACAGAACAAGTTAAGCACTGCTTTTCAACCGTTCCACACTTGTAGTATACTGAAAAAGAAACTAGAATCGCCGAGGCACACTAATACCCAATTATGTAAAATTATGAAAAAAATTAGGTGATATGTAATGGACATAAATTACTTCTTCTATATGTACATAGATTAGAAATTGAAAACATATGGCCATAAATGAGCATTGTATGACAGTGAATGCCAACAGTTTAGCCACGTGTGTTGGTTGAAGTTTAGAGGTCAAAAGTCTACTATGGTCATAGAGGGCCAAAACAATGTTGTAAAGCATACCAAAACCTTTTAGCTCATTTTAGAACTCGCATAAGCCTTGTTCGGTCCTCGTGGCAGGCCTAAGTTCAGCCTAAGCTACGCTCACGGCATTTCCTGAGTACGACCCATTTTGTGACGAAAATAATTAACGGTCATTTTCAGTCCTCGAGCAGGGAAATTTCCATAATTAAAGTCTCGTTTTGGGGAGTCTCGATTCGGACCTCAGTGACCATTGGTCACTATATCATGTGACGCTTTGAGTCCCATATACAAGGGCCTGCAAATCTATACTTCAGCCACCTTATACGGTCCTGACCCAAGACACGGTCGCGAAAGACCTTCAGAGTGTCTTAAAAAGGAGACGAGAAAAGGAACTTGCATTTCGAGCCGTGCTCCCATATCTGTCCTTTTAGGTTATATTTCAAAGTGCTGAATAAAGAGACATAAAATTTACCGAACTTGGAAGTCTCACTTTATTTTTATCTGCATCAAACTTTCAGAAACGCGCCCAAGACGAGATGTCTTGATTTTCAAACGCATAAGTCCGTTCTCTCCAATGAATATTCTTTCCCTTGTGTACCTTCTGCCTGCCACACCTTTGACCTTAAGAAAGTCGAACTTAGGTGTGTGAAACTCAAAGATCTACCGATCTTCTCGATTCTCCGTTACGCTTCTGCTAAGGTGCAATATGAAATGCAAATGCTCAATGAGCAATGCAACCATATCATCCGAGCGTTGGAAGCTCTGGATGATAATGATGAAACAGTGGAAAATCGAACCTTCTCACTTAGAGGTTACACTCTAAATAGTGGAGTTCTCTATAGATCTCCGGATCCCTCATCCGACGAGGATCCCAAACTTATGGTTCCAGCTGTAGTACAGCAGAGAGTCGTCAAATGGAACCATGATGTTCCTGAAGCATGACATCCTCGAATCAATTCCACAATAGCTCGGATCTCTCGATCTTATTATTGGCCAGGTCTCCGACAGCAAGCTCGAACTTATGTTCTACAATGCATTGACTGTCAGAAGAACACATCGGACAAAACGCCGATCTCCTCTCCGCCTATTATACCTCCAAGCTTCAACAATGTTGCCGTGGATCTTATGGGCCTATACCCACTCACTGCCAATGGGAGTAAGTACATCTTCTCCTGTTGTGATATCACTACCGGATGGGTCGCACTTTGCCCCATCTGTGATTCAAAAGCAGAAAAGATCACTCAAACTTTTATCGAGGAGGTTTGCTAACGCTTCGGAACGCCAAAGTTCGTAAGATGTGACAATGATCTGCAATTCGTTTTGACCATACTGAAGCAAACAGCTGAAGCCATGGGTTTCAAGCTTCAAAACATTGCTCAGTATCACCCGCAAGCTAACCCCGTGGAAAATAACCATGACAAATGGGACCAGCATCTTGCAACGGCAAGATGGGCGATTAATACAAGTCTCAGCTCAACCACAGGTGAGAGCGCCTTCTTCCAAACATTCGGTAGGGCTCTCGATCACCACATGACAACATTCTGAAATTCAGTAATGTCTGTCATGATCCTGTTTCTGTCGAAACAGCTTCACAGAATTTCTGGAAACATTATCCAGCCCCCTCTTGACATGTAAGGATAAACTTGAACATGCTCAGGATGATCGAAGAATTAAACATAATCTTCAATCTATTACTCCTGACTTTAAGGTCGGTGACAATGCTTGGGTGACCTCTAGATCTCAGAGTTTCGCTCACAAAGGCTTTACGTCGAAGTTAGCCCCTAGACAAGATGGAACTTATGAAATCCATAAAATCGTCTCTCCCACTACTCATGAAGTTTGGGATGTTGTAAGGTCTGTTCTAAGGATGTTCTGGGATCCCTCGGCAACTACAACGCCAGAGACCTAACCTTAGCTAATGATGCGGACAATACTACTCTCATCCTTCGAACTAAGTCGAGAGGAAGGCCGAAGAAACTTTCGACCTTGCCTGCAACTAAGTCAAGAGATTAATTAAGTCACCGAACTTCTACAACAATGGGGAGATTCAATCCGACATTGACATGTTGTATGAGTATGTTGGAAATGTTAGGCCTCCAAACCTAACGGAAAAAGACGTTAAACCTAACGTCATTAAAATAATGGCGGCCCCATCCCAGGGGACTAATGTTTACATTAGCCTAAATTTTAATTTGGTTCACTCAATTGACGTGACCCGATGCGTCACTGTCCCAAGCGCCAATCAAACGTTCATGGTGTCACGTGACGCGCCTCCTAACCCTTGGCCCTATATAAGGACAAGCAGATCGTCATTCGACCTCTCCTGCTTCTCACTTGCCTTACGAGCAACTGTGTATTCTTCTCGCCTGGGACACAAGAGTTTCAAGATCCGAGTTTTATTACAAAGATCAAATCCAAATTCAACACGTGTTTTTCGCTTTATGGCTGACGAAAATTTAAACCGACTACTAGCTCGTAGCCGTCGAATAATCGACACACAGGACATTCCTGTCAACGAGGCTGAGTTAGACGAAGTTCTAACACTTCGAGCTAACACTCGTCTCCTTCAACCACCTACCCTCGCCGAACTTTCTGGGGAAGTTCGAGCCAGTGTAGTTCTTGACGCGGCGCGTCAATGTACAATGGTGGGACTCTACAATGACGACACAGTCCGCATTACATCCACGGATCCAAGATCCGCCTTCGACCTTCGCGAACATAGTCAGGATTGTTCTAGGTCTAAATGATGCCTCCGATGCAGCCTTCTCTGCCCTGGCGCAGTACGCGACCAGTGATCCTAGACCGGCCTCTACCGTAGCTTATGACAAGCTAATGGAAGCCTACGTGGCTGCGGATTAGGCACGTCATCAAAACTACGACAATCTCCAGCGGGAGATCGAAAATCGACAGAAAGTCGAAGCAATGTTCCAGACATTAAAGTCCGAACATCTTAAGCTTCAGGCTCAACACCTTGAGTCGACTGAAGTTGTTCGCCTACTGGTGAACGAGATCGAAGTTCTTCGATCTTCTGTTCAGGTGACTGAACAGCCCTCGGAACCAACCTTGGTTCATGATCAACGGGTGGTGATCGAGATCACCAGTGAAGTTCAGCAAGCTGCTGAGCAAGTCCTGATATGCGATATATCACCGGACGAAGCTCAGGCAATTTCTGTGCAAGTGGCCAGTCCTCGGACTCCCACCTCTGCCCCTTCAACACCCTTTCATGTGGAATCTATCCGCCGGACCTTCCTTAAGGCCGCTCAACGGACTCCCGTTAAACGTTACTGGAAGGTTCCAGAACGTAGTCGATCTCGGCCTACGAAGCACATCGAACTTCCGGACGTCGAATCTGAAAAGATTGACGAAGTTTCGACCATCGCCTCCACCGACTTCGATCTTCCACCACCATCCCATGCATAAACGGAAGCGGACGCCTTCGCCTCAACGTGGACCATCTTCACGTCCAGATCCAGTACTTTTCTTCGACTTTCCGGATCCTGAAGAAAGGTCGGTCTACCCCGACAGTCAAGTCGGTGATTCAAAGAGTGTCCCCAGCCTCCAGAAAATCCATACCACCAAAGAAGCCCGCAGCCAAATCTCCAGCTAAAATCATGTCTGAAGATCGGAAAATTGCTTCACACCTGACTTCTCCAGAGTTCACACACAGAACTGGAAATTCATGGCTTCACTACTCCAAATAATATTATATATGGACATCCAGTTGTATTACGCCAATACTTAACGGGGCCTCCTGCTTCCTGGGAAGAACATACGTCCACCATGACAAACTACCGAGCTAAAATCCAGCGGCTTCAATGGAAAAACGTCACGACCACATATGTCCACCCTGTTCCAGGAGACATGGACTTCGAAGCCAGGGAACAGCTTATTAAATTCCCAAGATCAGCAAAGGGCAAGGAGTGCTGCCAGCAGGGTACCCCCACAAATAAATTTTTCAACTTCCCTGACTTCTCCCTGACTTTTCCAGGTTTGAAAGCAAATTTCCC
>JAUJYV010001958.1:0-14510 GCA_033995625.1 Ophyiulus pilosus
GATCCGGAATATAGCGAGCAGATTCAGCTTGCCCGATGGCAAGTGGGACCTGTGGGTCCTTGATAAAATGGGCCTTCATAAAGGCCGGAATAGTTCCTCAATACATTTATTTCTCAAAAATTGTAATTGTGCATTTTGCCAATTATGTATTCCTCCTGGCGAACATTATTTTTAGACCCAGTCAATCCAACTTATACATGAGCTTAAGACCGAAACCAAGTATTTATTAATGGGACAGCCTTCAGCGAGGCATTATTGTAAAAGTTCATGGTGAAAATGCATAATTGTGCAGTACGAGTAGCAGTTCAAATTCAGGCTATGGGAAGTTTTAAAAATCGTTTCTTCCAGCGGTGCTCGGGTATATAAGGTTAAAGTCTTTGTATTTCAGCCTCGTCGCCCCCTTTTTTGTATTTGCTCCCTGTATTACAGAATGGTGTACCTGTCAAGCCCAGAATTTTGTTTGCCAAGCCGCACCCTAGGTGTGCAGTCTTTAGCTTCTGTCCACCTATTAGGACGATATTTTTCGTTTCGTCCAAACGGTTGTTTGATTTTCACTTTAAAAGTCCCGAAAATATAAATAGCCAGCTTTTGAAGTAGCAAGGCGTGAATTTAGCGAGTATCCAATTTTGGAGGTGGGCGGACCCGGGGTTTCAGGGGTTCCAAGAGGGTAAGTCCACGTGGCGTGCCTTCCATTCGCGTGCCATAGCCTGGAGCGCCTTGTCCTCCCATTGCATTCATATTGCTCTCCTATTAAATTATAAACAAATATTAAATAATTAATTTGCATGAAATTTTATAGTCATTAGAATGCTCCCTTTCAATGCGAGTTCGCTCTAGTGTTTTTGTTTTATGGCATTTGGTGCGATTGCGTGCTTGGTTAGGATCAAGTCTAATGCAGTACGAGGGGATAAATTTACCTACAGAAAACTTTTCCCAAGGGTGAAGATGCTGCTTACTTAAAGTTGGTTAGATAGATTCTAATTAAGGAATTGACGGTTTCGTCGTTTTCATTATGCCATTTTCTCTGAAACACTATATTTTATATCGTGAATGGCTGGATGTTGTTGGTTCATACTCGTATACCAGCCTTGTTCTTTCGATTAGCATACTGTTTATGATCACTAAGTTTCGATGATTATTCATGCGATAAGGCAGTATCTCTTGACAAAATTGAAAACCTTCGATCATGGAAATTCTTCTACGGAGCAAGCATTCTGGATAATAAAGAATAAGCTTATATTTTATTCATCACATTGGTTATCTTAAAAGTATTTATTTACTAAATACAAAATGGATTTTGAAAAGGGGTCATTCAAAAAGGACGTTCTTTTTGAATCGCCCCAAAGACTATTTTCAAATACCTTAAACATGTAAATTCAATTCAAGCGCTGGTAAATATATTTTATAATGTACAACATGAATGTATACGTGTTGTATACTTGCAATATAGAATAAATGAATATTGTGCGTATATACAAACCCTTTTCACCGACGATTTTTTCCCAGCTCGCCGACACATTGCTTTACCGTTTAGTTTGGTTAGGTTAGAATTATAACAAAATTATAATAAATTATCGTACAATTATTTTATAATGGGATTATGCAAAGGGAGTTAGTTGTCGGCAAAATGAAAATTTGGGGAAAGGGTGTCAAAGCAGCGAAGCCGAACGACACTTAGTAGAGAGTATTCGCCAGCCACGTTAAACGACGACGACATTGACAGCACTGTCAAACAACACCACTGTTTTTTTGACAGTGCTGTCAATCTCGTTATCGTTTAACATGGCTGGCGAATATTCTCTATTGTGTTGCTCAAGACTACATTTCGTACTATTACATTATATTTGGTAAACATTGTGTTAAAGGCAGTTAGATTACCATACAATATATATAAAATGCTATTTGGATCAAAAACAAAATTTGCCAAAACCAGCCTCCAAAAAATGAGCACAGTGATTAATTAAGTAGCCAAGGCGGATTTGCAGTAACCAATTCAATGACTTATAGCCGAGTGATTTGTGTGGGAATCCTGTAAGATTAGCAGATGCCCATGATGTGGAAAATGCACTTTGTTATCTGTTTTCGCTTATCATGCATGGTTCAGCTTTAAAACTGCATGCACTTTTATATAAATAAACCAGAATGCTTGGCACGTATTTTTTTAGCGTAATATTGAGCACTAAGTCAAATGTAACTCCCTCATTGTAAATATCCTGTGATATTTATATACCCCTCCAGTATTTATTTACCCCCTAGATAAAGTTTGCCTCAGCCCGTTATTAAATATTTCACGTTCTAACGTATATGGAAATTAAGCTCGTTGCTGAATTTCTCCGGGCATATATCACCAGAACTGGAGCATTTTTGTTTAAATCATTGCCGCTAATTTAATTGTAAATTTCAGGCCAAGACCTCTCGTGCAGATACAGAGCAGTATTTGCATAACAATTAATCCGGGTCATTGCATATGGCTTGAACTCCATATATTTCATGAAATTAAAACAAACGACGCTGGCTCCACCTACCCCTCATTCCCCCCAAGCTGAACTACGATTAGCCGAACATTCGTAACAATTTAATTTAAGGGAGGTGCAGTGCATACGGTGGAATGAACATCGTCCTCAGTTATGGTTTTGTAGCCTAGAGGTTAACGATGATTTATTTATATGGAAGTGATTTAATTTAACACCTGTACTAGTCTCGTATCAACTGTGTATCACTTTTGGGAAGACTTTTGGGAATGGGGCTATATAGAAATATGGAGCGAATTTGTTAAATGAAAATTTGTTGTCATTTCTAAGAACCATAAAGAAGATAAAGATGACGTCCGGTTGAACTTTTGTGGTTTCGTACATGTCCAACATTAATAAATTTGCATTGTGCTATGCCAGGTTAATTGGAGCTGCTGCTGCATGAGTATATAAATATTCATCATCTTTTTAGTGCTGTTTTCTTGTCATTCACAATTTTAATTATCTTTTTGAGGGAATTAGGTTAAGCTTTGAATTCTCTTCAGCTACAGATGTGTACAAGAAACATATTTACTTACAGGCAATTTGGTACAGTTAAATACTATAAATTAGAAAAAAATGTAATCTAACGTTAACAACTACTTGAATTATACAAAAAAAGGCTACTGGAAAATGTATAACAAGTACATGTTAAATATTTTGTCCAATATGGAATTTCAGGTTAATTACGTAATACCTAGTACACATAGGAGCAAACACGAAACAGAAACAGTTTATGCAAACCATTTTATCGAAACGTGGTTTCGTGGGCATATTTCCATAAACAGGTTTGTCCAAACATAGTTTTCCACATCAAAATCCACATCATTTCGAAACTTAGGAAATGTTTGCTGTTCATGTTCATGCTGTTACCTGTAATGGCCAAAAACTTGCGTCTGTTCTAGAAAGCACGAGGGGAAAGTTGGGTCAATGCTCCAAGTCATTATATACAGGCCTTGGCAGGAGCGTCTTAACCAGCAAACATGTTTTCCTTTGATCCGCATCGTCTCTTAAGCGAACACCGATACGAAAAACATTTTTTTGGCAAAAAGATTGCAGAAACTTGCTTGCAGAAAACTGGTTTATCGTGAACATGTTTACGAAACCCTGTTTATGTTTCGTGTTTGCTCCGATGTGTACTAGGCGTAACAAATAATACTTTCATAAAAAAGTAGGCTACTGCACTCATGACGTTCAGTTAGTTCATTGGTAGTTCAGTCTGTGGCTTCTCCCTTCCGTAACATTAATAATGAACGGTTGGAGTTTGCTAAATTCCCCTAATAACTTCTGTTCTATGGATGATAAAAGCAATCTGTAAACAATACGAGTGTTATTTATTTAGCATGATAATAGAGTAATTCAGTTATTGTATTGTAATTTAAGAAACTGTTAATTATTTAATATTTTTAAAATTAGAATCAAATTCAGTTTCATGCTTAATAAGGTAGTTGATGTAGTAACAAATGTATTTAAAGATTTTAATAAATTCATCTTTATTGTTGCACTGTTGTTTGTGCACATTTATTATACAGCAATATGATCACATGTATTGCATTTTCAAACTAACTACATACTTAATACCTCTACTTTTACACCTTGATGGCGTTCAGTAGTCATTTACATTTCTATAACTGCAAAGACTACTTTGCACAAAATTTCCTTTTCAATTATAATGATAAGGAAAAGTTTCCTCAGAACTGCCAATAAGGAAATTCAAATAAAATTCATCTAAATGAAATTTTTGTTCGCATATACATCGTCTACGTTATTAGTTTACGAATCATTTTGTTTGCCCTAAAATCGCATATTTGTGCATGCAAAGCAATTTTGTTCGGCTATCCGAAATAGCAATTGGACCTAAATTCATTATTCCAGATAATCGGCGTTCTGTTTATGTTGTTTTGTTTTTTCTTGGCAGTATTTCATTTTTTTTTTTTTCATGTGTGGTAATAACCTACACAACCGTCATTTCTTATTCAGCTCTCAACTATAAAAACTAATTTCATCGCGATTATTTATTTAATAGAAAGCGATTCATCGATTTTTTATAATGCAGGGGGAAAAATGAGTTTCTCCTTACAATTGAATTTCGCTATAAGTAGTTCCACTTTAGATGCGGATTTCGCATTGGGTTTGCAGCCCACAGATGGCAGCCCTGTCCACACCAGCTTCACACATGAAACGATGGAGGAAAATGAATATCACGCAATTGTGTATCCTTTCATCGCAATTTCATGTCTTGGAAGGGAGCTTCCTTCCATTCCCATTCATTTCTAGCAGTTTCTCCGTTCGTTTGACTCTTAATTAACTCGCTCTGCTGGTGGATATGACAGTGTAAACCCTCGAAAACACGAACAATTGGTTGGGAGTGTTCCTTCCACGGCCCCCCGGCCCCCCCACGGGATGCGAACGTGTCAAACGATGACACATGCATGGATTGCATATCAATATCATTGAATTCATCGCACTCTTCCTCGTTATCTCGCGACTCTTTTTCCTAGTTCCCTCACATCCCTCTCTGCAAATGACTGCATCATCACGTATTATTATTATTGTAGGGACGGATCATCTGTAGAAATTATTTCCTAAAGCTTAGTAGGTTCGGCTCCCAAACGCATCACGATTTCCTCGAATAAGGAAATGTCATCCTTTTGAAAACTTTGATGGATGTGACGAAAATTAAGAAACGAGATGGTTTATATATAAAAAAAAGATCTATTTGAAGGGTTTGATAACTGCGAATGAACAAATTGTGCGAGATCTTTTTTGTATATCGCAGACTGGTTTAGATCTCTCTAGTTTTCGAATGCCAACGTCTTTATGCTTACCTTAACTTTAACCACGCATACGTAACCATTACGTTCAGTTATAGTTCATTGGGTAGTTCAATGCGTGGCTCCTCCCTTCCCGCCATTAAAGTTAAGGGAAGTATAAGTACGCTGGCATGCTAAAATTGTCTACTAAGGTAAAGCACATCAACAGTAAACCTTATGTTAAGAAAGTATCATATGCCATATCTCGCCGACTGTCATTATATCCCATTAAAAACCAAATTTACGATAATTTATTGTAATTCTATTAAAATGTTATGCACCCAGTTTTTGTATAACCTAGCTGCCCTGACATAATGTAATTTGACCTAATTAAAATTACTCGTCAACACAATACGTCGGCAAGATGGGAAAACATTCGTCGGCGAAGTGGGCCCGTTTTTGACAAACTTATCCTAACTTAACTTAATGCAATTCCATCGTTGAACAATTCAAATAACATTATAATAGAATTATAGTAAAATTATTGTATAATATGATATAATGAGAGTCGGATATTACAAGATTATCCAAAATGTTCCGAACTATTTTCACTAGTTTTATGAAATGTGTATAGACGTTGTGTATACTTATTGCAAAAATCCCTATACATGAATGTTTGTGGTGGTGTGATGGTACTAATTTCGATATTTAGGATTTATGGTCCTTGTTTTTTTCTGAAGCTACAATTACAGGTCCTATTTATCTTGAAATGTTGCAGCAGTTCCTTCAACAAATCCTGCTTAACCCCCTTAGATTCCTTTGCAGGGGGCGTCATTAAATCGGATGTTTAGCAAACATATAACTATAGCTACAAAACATACAACATGATAAAAATAACGTACAGATGCTGTGAAACGTTTTGTGGTTTATATAAATTAGAGTTATGTGTAATGTTTTGAAAAAATGCATACAAATACATACAAATTGGGGGGAAACAATTCACATCAACTCACACGTCATTCGGAATAGAGACATACCTGCATGTAACTAAAAAAATAATAATGTGTGACTGTGAGATAATACCATTGGGAGACACAATATTAAGATTAATGATGTATTTCCCATTATTATTATTTATATTACAAATAACAAGTTTAGGTTGGGCTGACAAGATTCGAGAGTAGTTTTCGAGAGAACTAAATTGTTTCTCAAAGTATAATTTAGCACATGTATTGAATTTCAGAAATTAGACAAATGTAAATATATATACATATTCGTGGATGTATGGTCGTGTATATGAACATACATATTCATACACTGACAAATATTATATAAATTGCATATGCGAGTAATGGTCGGTGTTCATGAACCTATCCTCTTGTAGAATTGACCTCAAGTGTATGTACTGGATCACTTGCGGTCTGCAAATCCATTTATTATTACTTCATGCTTGTTTGATCGATAATAGTATTTTGAACACGGTTTGCAAATAAATCTTGAGATCCTGAGGACGTGCTTTGTGAAAGATCCAGAATGGAAATTAGCGATCAAGTTTTAGAAGCTGTGTCAGTGAGGCATTATTATTCCACATTTGCCATCCTTTGTAAATAAGCACAGCATGCAAGATATTGAGTTTTGTAGTGGCTTTCAGAAGCCAGTCTTTAGCACCTTTGTTGTGATGGCTGTTAATGAGTTGGTGTCATAGCAAATTCCGAGGGTCTTATCCACTCGACCAATTTAACACACTGTTTTTTGTTTGGCAAATTGCATTTTCCGTCAGTTCGTCGCTCTGTATACCTGAATATCCATTTTGCAGGGAGTTATTCAGCCTTCTTTGCCACTTTTTTGTGTGCTTCTCCCCTTCAATACATTCATGCATTATTATTATTATTACTTGTTGAAGAACCTTAAGACAGACAGATTGCTCTCCTCTTAGTCCTCTACCCTGCTCTGTCGGGTTGCTAATTGATTGGTCACGCAATAGTTGATGCTGAAACCAGCATTTAGCGTGGAAGATCCACTGGGCCCGAGTTGAAGCAATCAGAAAAAAAAAGAAACACTGAATCTATGGTACCCACATCTAGTACCAGCATGCACAAGGCATTCAACAAAGTGGAAACTCTCATCTAGATTTAATTGGAAATTGGCTAATGCCTTTTCTGTTCCTTGCACCAAACCTGGCTAGCCTGAAGCATCGATCATCGCCCATTATGGGAAAAAAACGATGGCTAACGAGCAGAACTTGTATACTACGTCAAATTTTGTAGTTGTGAAGATGGTCGATAGATAGCGTCAAACATGCCATCCTTTATTTACTGCCTTAAATGCTTGTGAAATTTCATCGTTTAGAGATGCTTATACTGTATAATTGCGGATATTGACTTCAGCATCTCATCAGAAAATTTCAGCAGTCAACAGGTGGAACTCAATGCCGTCTCTTGCCTACACTCTAAATGAAAATGGTGCTTTGTAAAACAAAAAAAAGGTATTTAGACTTGTCACAAATAATGCACATTTAAAGGTTTAGAAGAAAAGGTGTTTTGTGACACCTTAGATGAAGCACCATAAAAGGTGTTTTGTAACACCTTAGATGAAACACCTTTAAAAGTTGTTTTGTGACACCCTAGATGAAGCACCATAAATGGTGTTTTGTGGCATTTTAAATGTAGCACCAGAAAAAGGTATGTTGTGACACATTAAATGTGGCGCTCATTAAGACAAATTTATCAATGAAGTATATGCTAACAATAAAAGACATTTTGAATCCCTCAGAAGGTGCTAAAGCACGAAGAAAACATTATTTTACTTACCTATAAAATTCTGTAAATAACTCTAAATGCATGTAGTCAACTATAAATTCCTGGAATTCCCTTTCTTATGCTATAATTGTTTATATTAGCTTGTTTATAGAAAGCAGTGACTAATGGAAGGAGTATCCCTTCCAAATTTTCACTTTTGGTGCAACCTATGATCTGTCAGCTTAAAAATCTTTGAAGGTGTTAATAATGTACATTTCTTTCAAACACTTCTTCTTAGTTAGTCTTTAAAACATCTTAAACTGAACATGTTAACACCAATTGGTGTTTTAAAACACACATTTCCCCCATTCTTTCTTAGTGGACATATTCGCTGATATTAATATGACTAATTATGAATCTGAAAATTGGAGCTGAAGCAAGTACTGATCCAAATAACAATGTTAACACCCCTATAGTATAGAACAACTGGGACTTACTGAACATGTTTTCAAGTAAACTTACTTTCATATCTTAGTATGTTACGATGACTAATGCCAAATATTAGCTTACCAATCAATTTCATTTATTTTAATGATGCAAGGATTTCTATTGAAGCATCACGCTGCACATACGTTTATATCCATCAAGATCATTTTTTCAAGTACATTAAAGGAATAACGAATTCATCTTGTAAGCAGTATTATTTATGACGATGGTTCACCTTGTTGATTTTTAGCTCGGTATTTTAGATATTCAGAGCACTATTTCTTATATTATGCACCGCTCATATATGGCATATACAAGTACATACTATGTAAAGCCTTCGTAAAAGCTCTTTGCAAATAGAATCTCAATGCAGAATACGTTGACAAACATGCCGGGAGGTAAATCTAAAACTAAAGTTTGAAATTCATATTTTAAAATATTGAACTATTTTTAAGCATAACGTTTCAGTAACTTTATGCAGTAGCATTATATTAAACAGTAAGCCATTTTCATTTTTATTTGATGATCAACAATTAAAACGATCTCTTTACAATTTATACTTAATACAAAACAAGGTTCTATTATAAATTAAGTAATGGCTCAACACACTTCAAACTAACTTTTTCCATTGAAATTACTGGTTTTCAATAATGTTGTTTTCACTGCTGTTTTCCGTTTTCTGCCATACATACTTTCTAATTAATATACGTTAAAAAAACAAAAGTCGTGAATTTTTCATGAGTGTGTAGTGTCACGTGGCTGCTCGCATTACTAAGGGAATACAAATAAGCGACATTAAAGTTTAATGGGGGATTTATGTTGATCAAATTTCGATAAAACATGCTTTCCTATTTCAATTTAAATATAACCTTTAAATACCTTAGTTTAGATCAAATCTATACTACCAAGCCTTTATTTTTAATGGAAAATCAATCATACTTTGCATGCATACCTCATGGTTAGACTGACTACCTTGTGGAAATGAAAATGTGTACTAATTTCAATTTACAAATAGGATAAAACTATATATACCTGTTGGAATATTTTGATTTGATCAATCCATTTCATCTACTTTTATGTTTACGTAGTAAATGATCGTTAATTAAACTTATAAAATGTTCAGGATCAAACCTATCCTTCTGCTACTTGAATTACTCATAACTAAGTGTGTTTCGACTCAAGAACAACATAAACAATTTGTGTATTAAGGAATAAAAATCACTCGGGTTTTCAGCTACCAGGGTACTCAAGTATGGGGTGGGATCCTCGTTGAAATGCCCATCTACTCGGATTTTGGAAAACTTGGGCCCTGATTGAACGATTTTTTTCTGACCAAATGACGACAAGTTAATTTTATCCAAGTTAGATTATCTTATACATTCACAAACGTATCTGAGCACAATTACATATGTGATAATTGGAAAGTCAAAAGATTAAATGTTTTATTTATGCAAATTAACTTTAACGAATCGTTAAGGTTGATTAAGTTCCATTTACACGCATCAGTTACGTGTAAGTTTCGTCCTCGTTCAAAACTTCTGATTGAAAGCAGATGGAATAACGAACGGTTCTGAGCCTGACATGTGTAAATGCTTCACCAGATATCTGCGAAAAGATAATACCTGGAAAGGGAGTGACATTTTTTTTCACTGACATTGAAGAGTTTTCTTGGAGAGGATGTTCACTGAATGATAACGTAACCGACACATAGCTGGTGTGTGCAATTATGTACATCGTCATTATGTATCAATTAGATCAAAGTTAGGATTTAAAGTACATTTACTCAAATCTGTTATATTCAACGAAATTCTTCAACGCCAATGAAGAAAATATCGTTCCCGTGTGAGTTCTGATTTTATATGCGTTTTTTAAAGTAATAAAAATGATTTGCAGCTCCTGTATGTGTAGGTTAAATATTTCGTAAAAGATCTAAATAATTACTAAATACAAATATGAAATTCAATTATTTCATTACTTATTCTTGAAACTCCCAATTCACACTCGATACTGTCAAAAAACATCGAGTAATAGAGTACGAGTAATTAAACTCAAATACTCGGGTACTCGATAACCGACATTGGATTCCTTATCTGGGCACCACTATTTTAAACGAGTTTTGAAATTTATCTAACTTTAAAAACTCGGCATAAGCATTCCTGGTGGGCTTAATTAACGACTAATGGCAAAGCTCATGTCCTAGTATCGTCACGGGTGAATCACGTGTCTTCTGTTGCCTTATTTTGCAAAAGTTAAAAGACCTTTTAATATGGTTTTCCATGGAGTAATATGCGCATGTAAACGTCGTTTTCTATGTATGTATACACTGGAAAAAGCCAATATACCGTTGCTTGTGCATTATACATACTTGTATTGCACCTCGCTGATGCGTCCCCGGATGTTTTCACCCGCACCCCTCGCATGCCATGGGTGGAGCACTTTGTACCGTGATTCCTAAACTGCTTTCATGCATATCTAAAAACGCATTACCAGTGCAGGCACTATGCCCTTTGTGTGTGTACCTATCTACCTGTCTTCACTGGATAAATACAGCCCATTCGCCCGTGTGGCTCTCTTCTGTATACGCAAATCCCATCGGGCCATTGGTAGGGAGGACAATACCACCATTATGGGAATAATACATATCGTTAGCAATGCATTAAACATTTAGACTGGTGCATTGCTCTTGCGTTGAGATGTCAGCATTCGGAGGGAATGAAAACGGAAATCGCAATGCCCATGCACAATTTAGGACCCTTGCAGTGATGCATTAAAATTCATGGAGGAAATATTGATGCAAAGTGCTGTATTCCCTTATCTTAACCCTTGATGAATGTGGTTTTAAATTCGATGATAATTTTGCTTTTAGAGCATCAAGGTTTGGTTAAATGGTGCCGTGGTATATAATACAAGGGTTCTCGCAGTGTATTCCGGAAACATCTGGAGGTCAGCAAAGTCAAAAGTATTTTCATAAAAATATAATTGTCAAATAAACATATTTATGCCAACTTGTAGTGGGTTTATCATCAGTAGTAATAGTTCTAAGACCAAAAAGCTTTAAATTCAGTAACACTGATCTAATTAATGTATGCTTACTATAGTATTTGCTCATGTAGGGGCCATTCAAAATGGACGTCCTCAAGAGGGAAGGGGGTCTGCTGGCATGTGGATACCATGTTGACAGTGTTTTATGGATGACATTTTTCAGTTTTTGGCTTTTTTGTTTGCTTGTGTTTTAAGGGAAAAGAGGCACCAGAAGAAATGTGTACCCAGTCCCAAATGTAATTTCATTTTTGAAACCTCGGTAAAGTCGGTTATTATGCCTAAATTTGAGTTAGACACCAATTTGATGCTGGAATTTCCTTTGTATTCGTATGTCCCAACACATTTTTTTACACCCTACTTTTCAAAAAAATTAAGGAAGTCCATGAGGAGGAGAGGCCGGGGTCTGGGCTAAAATGGACACCATGTGGACGGGGGAAGATGGTAGATGTTGTCAATTTTTGAAGGAATTTCGGAGACTTCTTTTTTGACAAGCGTAATGTCGCGTAATGTAGTTAAAGCTTTGGAACAAAATGCTATCCTTTGTCTGAGTTACGGTCTCAATTGCGTTGCATTACTTGATTTTGGTAGGTTTCCAGGCACTATGATCCATAATTAATAATCAACTTAATCCAATGATGTTGATTGGATTTTTAATTATGAATCATAGTAACTGGAAGCCTACCAAAAGCAAGTAATGCAAAGAAATTGAGGCTGCAACTTAGTCCCGGTTTTACATAATTATATTCGATAATAATTTCATTTCAATTTGCGCTGCAAAAATTTCATTTTCTTGAATTGATCATGCATTCTAAAGCCAACAGTTTTTAAATCATGTGCTTTTTCAAACGCGTCAACCGTGTAACAACGCATTAAAATCTGTTGGGTGACTTGTAGACTAGTGGTATTTGACTAAATGTCATATAAAATCAGTTGAAAACGATTGCCCATCTTTTAGTTTTTCTGCAGTTAGTCGTTGAAGCAAGACATACATGCAGTTTTTGTTTCATGGGCTAACTCTGCTCTAAATGGAGAACAATGTGATTATTTACTGTTGGACTACAATGCAAGATTGAATTATAAAACTGCGTGCATGAACTCATTGTTATTCATAAATGGTAATTGACTGCTCACTGATTTGAATAATTTTGATGAAATTGAGCATTCTATTGATAATTTCTGTCGCCCACAACTGAATGTGCATTTTGCACGTAACGTGTAGTGTGTGTAATTACTCCTAAGGGAATGTGATAGGCTAGAATTTGTCACTTTTCGTGTAAATTTGCATAACAAAGGCTGATTATTATCCACTGTTTATCTCACAAGCATGCAATTTGCATTGTTCAGTTTTTTTAAAAGTATAAATTTGAAACGTGTTAAATATAGATTTACAGAAATGAGACTGATATAGAAGTTCTAAACTTGTGAAAAATTGTTGCATCAATTTCGCAAGGATATCATCAATACTCACATCGTTCGAAGGGCTGAACATACAGTATATAATACAATTGTATATGGTCAAAACCAAAATGCAAATATTGTTATTTTTCAAAGTTGAGCATAATCGACTTGTATGTCTGTTTTCAACATTGTATGAAATTATATGCTATCAAAAAATATAATTGATGCAGTTTCATACATGTTACATATACTTTGAGCAACATTTATCTTGTCCATAATATTTGGTTTTCTAGATTAATACGTTAATAACGTGTAATTGTAACCCTACCAATAATTTGCACATCATTACATGTAAAACATATTGGCACAAGCAAATTAAGCACATACCATACTTTTTTATGTTGCAAAAATGAATTTTTTAAAGAATATTTAGTTTAAATTGTATGCATGAACTTACGTGCATTAGCATTGTCCATTAACGTATTATGCTCAAAAGTGAGAGGCTAGTGTTTAACATATTTCTGCCACAACACTTGTTTGAAACCGTCTTTCTTGAGAGATACCCTGTCATAGCAAAGGAGGAAAGAATTCATGGTTGGCATCGGTTGCCCAAACGATGCATTATGAATTTAATCACTGCTGTGTTCTCTCGCCTTAATAACACGGTGTATAGTGTTATAAGCATTTTTCTAAACAGTGGGTGGAGCGCAACCTGTTGAAGATTAGTAGGAGAGTGCAATGCTTATCCCTCCCTTCAACCCTTGCAAACACAAATTAGTATGCAGTATTGCGGCACAATTTTTGCCAAAAAAGTGGCTGGGTTGGGTAATGTTGTATAATTTCGACTTTGCATATGCGAAGTAATTATTATGATTATCCTGTAACCACATCAAGTGTGAGGTGCGAAGTTGATGACTTGTTTTCATAGTACTTTAAAGAGGTGGAACGTTGCATGCAGAAGCTGGTGCATGTATTCAATCCTGAATTTTAATGTGCAAAATTATACATGACGCTTATTTTTACAGTAGCCGAAAACTAAAAATTACCCGGATAGACGAAATAAAAATACAATAGATGCTACATGAAACAAATTGCATTTGCCGTCTTTAAAGTTTAGGGTCGCTCTAGGCCAGAGGCTCACGCATATATACCTGTTTTCTTTTTAAATTTTCCAGTTACGCATATTTTGCTGCTGCATGCCTGCTGGGATAATCATGGAAGTCATACAGGATCGTAATTATGGTTGAAATTGGCTTCAAATCTGTATTTTCCGCATTATTTGAAAAGGAATTGATGCATAATTTGCGATGTTCCCTGCTGTAAATTCCTAACTTTTCAGTTGGTTATGAGCAACGAATGCGTATCATTTCAATTTTCTACAATTTGTATACCCCTTGAACTACTGTAAATACTCCTGACTCTTGACATTGCCGAACGTATTTCATCAAGTGGAGCAATCTGGAGCACAACGGAAGTCTAGCCCAAAATAGCTTGTGAAGAATTCGGCATGATATACGTAGTCTCATTCCTAAAACTTTTTAAGGAAAAAAATATCATGCGGATTATTCATGTTAGTCTGTAAA
>JAUJYV010001959.1:0-14510 GCA_033995625.1 Ophyiulus pilosus
ATTGATTATGAAACATGTTATAAGCATCCATAGCATGAACAAGGTGGTGGGGTGAATATAAATTTTACGTACTGTACAATATACCATTTCAAACGCCTTATCCTAAAACAAGCCATACTTTGCTTCTAAACCACCACCTCGGGCAAGATAGGGGCATCCTCCCGACCTTACAAAGAGCTAAAAGCGCCTGACTGCTCTATTGTACCTAAATTTAAATATCCCTTTCTACTTGAAAATGTTTATGTTGTTTGTTTGTTAATTGATTTTCAACATTTCAACATTGGTCTATTTCTGCAACACGAGAGATAAACATCAACGTCAGAAGATTAGCTTTTATTACCTGCCTAGAAAATTTTATTAAAAAGGAGGACCCCTTTCAATAAGTTTTTAACGTGCAACAATTTATACGGGACGTTGGCTTCTGCACATATGAAAGAGCCACCACTTAGGGAATATCTCCCATCAATAAAAATAACCACCAACCTCGACTGGAAAGCAAAACCCTTGCCTTACTAGGATCGAGAGTAAAGTATGTAAACCACTTGACCGGCAGCGTCGGCAAAAGGTTTATTGTACACATGTGCATCAGTCCCAATAATGTACTAACAAAGAATGGTTACCTCTCAATCCAACGTTCTTTGTAAAGCTCAGTCCAATGCAACGACTGGCAGCACCTTTTCCACACCTGTAGCATCCCCTCTTAATAGCAAACCAAATGAAATCTGCCCCATACCTATCACCAACCCTTCAGCATTTTTCTACTTTCTCCAATCCAACATAAATGTGTAGGATTGTCAATGTTGCCGCCCTACAGCCAGAACACTCAACACCCTCAATCCAACACTATCCCCTAATCCAGGGGTCGGAAATCGCGGCTCTAGAACCTTGAGTGTGGCTTTTCCACAAAATACCACGTTCCGGCGCGCACGTACAGTGCGATTGAAACTTCGTGTCACATATGCAGAAGTCGGTCTTCAGTGGTTTCGGCGGTCGACCTACCTATATAGTTTAAGTTTAAAAAATGTGGCTCTCAAAAGAAATTTCAATCGAAGCACTGTTGATATTTGGCTCTTCCAATAGGCGTGACGAGCAGAGTCTCGTGAAGCCACATTATAATTGATATACAACTGATATGAAGTTTAAAAGCCCATAGACAACCACGGTCATAGAGGGCCTAAACAGTAGACAGTTTGAGCATGCCAACGTTTTTATACTTGCCTAACTTTAATGGTGGGAAAGGAAGAACCAAGCATGCGCACCCATGGGTAGTTCAATGCGTGGCTTCTCCCTTCCCGCCATTACAGTCATGATACGTATAAAGACGTTGGCATGCTCAAACTGTCTAATGTCGGAGATATATCCCCATATCCAGTATACACAAAAGTCAAAGTAAGAAAAAGTAGAAGAATAAGGCGAGCATAGGTCGCAGCCAATTTTTTTGAGGAATTGGTCCGACATTTGCCTGGAAACAACTGGAAACCGCGAAAAGTATAGTCAGAGTAGCCGACTTGGTCAGGAATCGAACCTGGGTCTCCCGATTGCCAGCCGGATAACGTCATCACTAAACAACTTAGCTAGGTAGGTACTGACATATTTATGATGTCTCTAGGAGAAATGTGCACAAGAAATCTTCGCACTTTAAAATTTGTACGGAGACTCGTGAAGTTGAGTTTTCTCGCAGTAATATAGTAAACACGAAGTTGTTTCGGGTATTTATGCTGGAAAGTTGTAAACACGAAGTTTACCCCCTGTTGTACCATAAGAGCAAGAAATTTTGAAATCGTACCGTAATCACATTCTTATGTAGTAAACACGAATTTGCTTTGTCATTTACACCACATATACTAAGTTATTTATCATAAAGAAAATAATCTTTAAATAGTATATAAAAAAACCTTCATAAGCAACAATCACAAAACGCGTTTCAAGTAAAAACAATACAAAATTAAACATACAATTTAAAAACAGCCTTCACAGCCAGAACTTACCTTTCATTGATGTAAATGTAAGTTTTTGGCCCTGTAACTGAATATCGTGAATTGCTTTTAAATGGCTTCGAAGAGGTCCATGATATGCAAACGTATTATTACAATTTTCCATTGGACACAAAATAGCCTTCCTTGGCATCTTAAGAGGAGCAAAGTGATGTATGCTATACAAGTGGCGATTCAAACTGTAGCTAGAAGAGAATAAAAGTTACCTGTTATCAACAAATGTTGTGATTTGCAAAACATTTCTTCCAAATGCAATGATTTTTTATACTGAACATAATTCTACAAATAACTTGCTAAACCGCTTACTCAAATTTCCTTGAATATTCTTTATAATACTGAGTCAATCATTTTAAGCTATATATTTTCATATATTTTTGGGTCAGTCATAGTTTTGCCCAGTTGGAATGGGACCTTTTCAGTCAGTTGAAAATAAACACTCTTACGTCCCATTGCGGCACCATCCCAAAATTTTAAATTACGGCCATTTCTACCTGTTTTGTATTTTCGCTAATGTCGTCTAACTTTAATCTTGGGAGGAAAAAGCTAAAATCACTATTGGCTGTTGCTAAAACAGATAAATAACAGTCTTGCAGCTGTGGAGGCATTAAAGGATCTTGTGGACCCTGGATAAGTCATGCCCAACTCTGCAAGTGCATGAGATGATCAGAGGCCAGGGCTGGTCAACCAAGTGGCAGCATGGGGTTAAAAGGTTTGGGGTAAAGTTAAGGATTGATACGTTCAGGTAAAGACCTTGGTCGGTGTCACGAAGTTAATTAAAGCTTGGGAAGCGAGTGATTGGCTGGGAGGAAAGTCCAACAAGAGCACATTTACATTCTATAAATGCAAGACGAAATTTGGAAAATAAACTGCTATGACAACTCGTATGGCAGTGCATTGTTCTTCTGAAATTCAGACAAATGGAAGCCACTTGTGACCTGTTTGAGAAGGGCGTTGAAGATTTGAGACGTGTTGTGTGTTTGTCCTGATCTGGAAGAGTGTCAAAGAGCTAGGGATTGCCTGTGGTTTGAAGAAAAAAGGGCACAGATTGACGAAATCATTGCCAATAAATTAAGGCTTGCTTATGCGATGGCAGTCTCTGAAAATAGAGATTCTCAGAGAGAAACAGGATAGTGGGTGATGGTAGTGTTGGGAGACCCTTTACACTACAGTAGCACCTGCTTTTGGAGGGTCCGTCAAAATACAACTTTTGCTAAGTTCAGGCCTTTATTATATAGGGGGCAATGGCACAGTGCTTGTGATAGGAAGCTGTGTTCTAGTTACACATACGTCTTATACAAGACGGTGGCTCAACAAAAGACTAGTATCTCAGGTCTCTGTCTGCACTGCTTATTCTATCAACTTTTACGATAACTGAAGTCTCCTAATCGTCAAGCACAAATTACAAATTTGTTTAATTAACGTGGCTTCAAACGCACAAGTTCAGCTGCCTCCAGCTTTGTAAGTTGGTGTCCGCCATTGAAGGGCTAACCAGAAAAAAATATATATATTGTAGTTTATTAAGTAAGCTGCCTTACCGTTTCGTGAACGTTCGTTCGCAGTGCTCGCAAGATAACGGTGGAGACATTTCTGGTCATGCAAAGACAACGATTGATTTACGCCAAAATAGCGCCTAGGAAAGAAATAAAAGCAAAGAGGCTTTCAGCATCAGAATCAGCATTCACTATCAGAAAAGTAACACAATGACTTTGAGGCTTGTGGCGCTTCAACCAACAGGCGGCGCCACACATGCGGGTATTCGGCGAGTGTCGATTATTCGCCTATTCGCCGAAGTGATTGCCAAGTAGCAACGTCGCCGCTACACACATGCGAGTACCCGATACACACTAGAAGGAAATAGGCGAGTAGCTACGTCATACTCGCCGAATACCGCATGTGTGGCGTGGCTAAACCGTGCAGTGAAGATCTAGAAAATTCTGAATTTCCGGACACAGGTAGGACGAATATCGAAGATAAGAGAAATTCCGAATGCAATATTGGCTCGGTCGCCATGTTGGAACTCTCCATTTCGCTTTCTCAAAGCATTTTGAAAGTATTTCTCTCAAATTGAACGTTTCTTCTTCTGGTTATTAAAAAAGTAATACGCGAGTTGAATTTTATTTTCTGCAGGAAAATGAATTGATAAAACATATCTAATGAAAGAAATGTTGGCATTAAATCTCCCGGAAATGGTATGAAATGATACATTATATATGATGACAGTGCATTGGATTACCGCAACGACGTTTGGAAAATCGTGAATAAAATGCCTTCAAAGGCGGAATCTCATTCAAGCGGAGTTATGAGTATGCATAGGGACTTGCAACAGGTAAATAAAAGTACCATAAGGTTGAAAAACTTGCTAATCCTGACTTGAACTATTACATTAAACTTGAAAAGGGTCTCTGGGGACTATCCGGCTATATAAGATGTAGTACGTACTTGTAGAACTGCAGAGCAGGAACATGATAACAGCTGTGCAACAACTGACTACATTATTAATGAAAACAATTAACCTTTGTCTTCTAGAAAACAGCAATTAGAATTTGCATATCATATGATGAGCAAATATATTTTATGAAGTCAATCACACCCATATGTTCTCACAAAATATGACAATTCTTTGCATATATACATATGTAACCCTATCTTTCGCCCTAGACCCTTTCAAGAGACTCTTAAGTTCGAAACACCAAGATAGGGAAACTGTTGTTTTATTTCGAGAGTGAGACAATATTTGACACTAATTAAACATGGAGCCATAGGCAGAGGGGTACAACAAATCTAACTGGTCTAAACATCTTATTTAGTTGGGCACAGACTTCCAGGATACAGAAAATCAAAAACCCCAAAGCAGTTACAATATTCTCTCAAGGCATTATTCACACAAAATATAACAACTTGCAGTCAGGCAAAATCCAACAACATCTTGGTCTTAGAAAGGAGCTAACATTCCTGGTCACACAAACAGCTTTGCATACCAGAGCACCTCCACACCGCACTGGGCATCTGGGCCCAACGAGAGAGAAGAGTCAAGTGTCTCTTACAAATGATTAGAGGTTCTTATATACGATTAAATTCGGCCCAGCAGCGGGCCCCCAGTAGAATGTTATCTGGAGTGGAATGTGCCCATTGGCATGGAATGCTGTTGTTACAAAACAACAATTCACTTAGTTACATAGCTCATTTGCATAATTAATGATATAAAAATCTCCAAGACTAGGCATCTCCAAAACGGGTGACCTTGGAGGGAAAACAAATAATTAATTACCGTATTTTACGGACTATAAGACTCACCTTAATTTTAAGCAATTTTTATAGCCCACATCATATCAATACCTTACTAGTATAAGACGCACCTGAATTTTGGAGGCAATTTTTTGAAGAAAAAAGTGCGTCTTATAGTCCGTAAAATACGGTAGTTTAAAATGTTCAAAAACGCATTAAAAGTAAACAAATATTTAAAATGTTTCGTATTATAAAATATGCAAAAACGTGACCTTTGAAACGGTCACATATACAGTAGGCAAAATTGTAAGGGAACACTAGTATAATTGTTGTTCACAGGTGAATGAAATGTAGCACATTTTAAAACTCACATGTATTATATTGCTTGCATTACATATACGTATTATGTAGCAACAAAACAACACATTTGAAAAAAAAATAGGAAAACTTTAAAATAACAAAAATGAGAATTTCACCGCAAAAAAAATAATAAGGAAACACCATGGTATAGTGGTTGACTGCTCTTTCTGGAAAACTGACTATTTATTACAGAATAAATTGTGTGCAAATTAATGCACAGGGTCAAAAGATCATTACATAATGTTTAGCCACATGTTATGTCGTTTTATTCAACAACAGCTCTCAAACAAAGTGAGATATAGATGTCAGTTTTCAAAGAGGAAAAGTGGGATTTAGTTGCATGATAGTGGTTTTTCATATCGTGATATTGCACGTAAGTTCAAAAAATCATGTACTGCGGTGTACCAAATCATCAAGAATAAAGAAGAGACAGGAATGGCCTTAAACAAACCCAGAACAGGCGGACCATGCAAACTAACTTTGAGGGAGAAATGTGCTGTGTACTTGTGCCTTGAAAAGTCCAATGGTGTCAGCACAGAACTTGGCCACTCGCCTTGCATCAAAATCAGGGATGGTTGTCACACCACAAACTGTCAGGAATTTGCTTCATAATGCTGGCATAAAAGGACTACGACCAAGAAAAAATCATTTATACGAGAAGTAAATAGAAAAAACCCCGAGTTTGCCAAGGATTATAAGGTTAAACCATTGGAATTCTGGAGAAATGTAATATTTACAGCTGAAATTAAGTTTGAAGTATTCAAACCGAGTAGTGCAATTACTGTGTGGAGAAGGAAAGGGACCACATTGGAGAAACGAAACATACTTGAGACAGTGAACCATGGAGATGGCAGTGTTGGCATTGGAAATCTTCATTTTATTTATGACCATGACTGTCAGGTCATGTGTAGATGTGTTGCACCTTAAGGACAGTGTTAAAAATTAGAGCTGGGGTAGTTTTTGTTCCAGAAGGACAACGATTCCAAGCATACAGCTAGGATTACCACAGAGGGGCTCTTGTACGATGCAGATCGTCAGTTGAAAATTCACCACAATTCCCAGACTTTAACTGCATAGATAATCTATGGCATTTATTGGACCAAAAAATAAGAAAACCCTTATTACTGCAAAAATATGTCTCATGATGCTACTGCAGGAAGAGTGAAGCAGGCCATCACAAATAATTTGGTAGAATCTATGCCTAGATTCTTAGCAGGAGTTATCAAAGCCCATGGGCTGCATACAAAATATTAATTTGCTGCTTCCATTTAGAAAATGTATGTCATATCCTATTTTTTTGCAAATGTGTTACATAATATATGTAATGCAAGCAATATAATATGCGAGAGTTTTCAAATGTATTACATTTCATTTAGCTTTAAACAATAATTATCACAGTATTCCCTTACTTTTTCTGCCTATTGTATGTGTGAAATTTACTAGAAATGTGTGGTGTTGGAGATATAAAGGCATCACACGGCTGATAATTTAGTCTTGTTTATATGGTGAAAAATCGTCCTCCTTTAGTGGCGACAGTCCTTCTTTTCTATATGTTGAGCTGATGAGTTGTGTTTGATGGAACATATTTGTATTTGACATGACAATTTGTGAAAGCTCGGACGACATTTCAAGTTTCAGTTTTGAGAAGAGCTAAAAGTTGGATGGTGCTAAATCTTGCAAATAAGGCGGGTGGCTCTATAGGTAATTCTGAAAAAGACCATAGTCATCTACAGGCGCACCTGTCCACTGCATCATTTTGAAAAACGGCATCCAAACCTATTATTAGTATCGTATTTTCTTCCTATTTTATTTATTGCCAAAAGGATTTTTTAAATATTTTACTTGATTACATATTGAATAACCAACTCTTGCCCTTTCCTATTATGTTGTATCGTATCACATGATCAACGAATACCTAAGAAAGCTGAAAAGTTGTGCAATAATTAAATAAAAGAAATTGGGTCGATATTTTTTTTTAAATGTTGCAACCTGTAATTATTCAAAGTTGACCACTTGAATTATGGAAAGGATACATGTATTTTCTTGAAATGAGTGGAACGATACTGGTTGACTGGTGTAGTTTGTTGATACTTAATTAAAGCTTTAAGCAACTGTTTTCTTTTCCGGTTGCTCGTGTACTTCAACCTGTATTCTCCCTGTTACAAAGTTATGATGGCCAGCTAAATTTTCACCAGGCTATCTTCCAGTAAGTTCCACCATTCACAAGTTTGATTACATGTATAGCCTTCTCTCTTCCTCTTCCCTTTCGTTAATATCCTACTGTGGTATAGTACATCAATTTATAATTTATTTTATTATACTTTCTTCTGTCTGCAGTCTTCATACACGTGGACTGATGACCTTCCTGTTTGTCACCTGTCAGGGGTTGGTGTTTCAACAAATCAATTATATAGAGAAGATGGACAGCGAAGGGAGGAGCACGGGTTTGAGGATCGATGTTTTCATTTTAAGTAAGTAACGCATGTGTGCTAAATTAACTGATAGCTGTAAATATTTTCAGTTTACAGATCATTGTGGTAAAAATGTGCCCCAGTTAATGAGAATAATAATTTGTTGGTGGGAAAACGCCTGCCTCTGTCCAATGATAAACCTTGGATATATAGGGTGTTTCAGCGCTATGTTGCCAAACGTTGTGGGCATGTAGAATGGGTCCATAAAGCCATTTATGTTAATGTACCCATAGGCGTAAATGCCACGTTTGGGTCCTGGAGGCCACCAAAGAACAATGCAATCCCATTTTGGGCGGGATGTGTTTTGATTTGTGATTCGGTGATTTCTCGGTTTATTCTGTTTATTGAAACAAGAGCACAGATATTAATAACAGGTGTAAAAAGTGACGGCCACCAGCGTCAATGCATGCGGTGCACCGACAGATAATGTTCTGCCTAACCCTCACAAAAATGCTAGGTGTTTGCTGCACAAATTCGCAGGCGACTGATATGCGGGCGATTAAGTCCTCCACAGTCTCAACAGGTGTTTCATAGACATGGCTCTTGACGTGGCCCCACAAGAAGAAGTCCACTGGTGTAAAAACAGGAGACCGTGGTGACCATGGCTGCTCCACATGATGAGCATAATGTGTGGGGTTCATGATGGCCCCCCGCATACCCGAGGACCCCCAACATTTCTCCGAAAAACGTAGCCAGATCAGAACTCAAAAAAACACAGCACCCCAGAAAACTCCAGAATGCTGCATAAGCAGCACACCATTAAGATGTGCTGCCTCGGAAGTGTCCCACACGGAACCGATGCGCACGAATTGGAGGCATGGTGGATTGAAGCAACAACTGACCATCAGAGGTCAAACATCAGTACTACGTGTGAAGCCCTTGGGGGATTGGCTGTCCACCACCAATCAGTACCTGAAAGATGTCACCATGATGTCATCGGTCACAAATCAAATTGGACAAAGTAAGGTCCAAGGATTAACAATATCTCCAATGCCATAGTGTCACCCGATTACAAATTAACATTAAAGAATCCAAAAAGACAATGGAAATGACTAATTGTAATCAATACTTTAGCATACATTAAGTGGGCCAGGAAGATGGTCCCAGGGGGTAAACCATGGCTAAAACCTTGGCAGATGATTCATGAATAAATTTAGCATTGGTTGGCAAGATGGCCCCAGGGTGTCACAACCAAGGATGAAACACCGAAAACAGCACCAGTAGTGCCCCTAGTGGCGAAAAACACCAAAAACTTTATACCGGGTGAGCCTAAAGTCATCAGGGCATAAAAATACACTAGCAGAAAGCCCAGAAGCCCTAGACCACCCAGGTCACCTGAAAAGGACCTAACGAACCAGGACCCAATTACTAAATGAAGAAGAATGTTCACCTAACCCCCTCTACACCCTACTGCTCGTAAATAACTCAAGACATTATAAATTCAGAAAATAAATTAATATATTGGAATTAGTACTGAGGTTTCTGCTACCCAGAATGCATCATAAAGGGCTGCTCCCAACCAAAAACCGAAAAAAAGGACCAACATTTTCAATAAAAAATCAGTCAGAAGGGAGGAGAGAGTCAGTAGGGAGACATTCAGGAGACAGCCATCCAGAAGAAATTCCGGTTCAACATCAAAGTCAACACAAGGGAGTGTGGTTCCCTTGTTGCTACATAGGACAGCATTGGTGAAATGAATTGTTATAGCCCTTAGCATATTACTTAAAAAAACCTTTACAAATGGTATAGTTAAAAGCCCTCCTTTAGATGTAAGGACTTAGAGATTAGAAGTAAGGCCCCTTTTTCTGTTTGTGCCCTTGTGACCATTTGTACGCAATATGTGTGTTCTATTAACATCAAAATAAAAATTATTGGTTAATGAGATAAATGCTGTGAGCCGTCACTGTGACTCTGTACACTCTGAAACCCCTCTGCACCTCCAAAATAGGGAATATAAGGACCCCTAGCACTCCTGGGAAGGAAAGCAGGGCCCAACAATGCTAACTGAGTATTCCGTAGATCCCAAAATTAATGTTACGAGTACGACTTCAGCAGGAGGTGCCCCTTTCAGTGAGTACAAGGGGAAGTGGGTAACAGTTGGCCTTTATTGATGCAACTATGACAGCTTTGGTGTATGATGTGTTAGAATATATAATTTACTTATTGAGTAGTGGCAGGAAGTTAGGTCTGCAAAATAGCTTCCACATCCAGCAGGACAATGACCCAATACATAAAACTTGGATTACCACAGAATCCATTACAATGCTCAAAGAATGTCTGCATTACTAATTCATGGACTTTTCACAAAATTCAGATCTTAACTAAGGAATTTGAAAATAAATCAATTTAAGTAAAATTCACTTAATGCAAGTGCTCCAAGAACATGGCTCAATATTGACAGCGATCACTACAAGATCACCACAAAGTTAGTGAAATCAATGTCTCGACCCACGCCTTGAAGAACGCCTTGAGGTTATCTATGCAAATATTTTATAAAAATGGATAATTTATGGTGAGCATTTATCCAATGTGAACCTGATTATGCTGTTCTTGTTTCATTTATGTTGCTCTAATGGTACTCGAATAAATTTAGTTTTTCTAGTGAACTTATAATTCTGTCTAGCACTGTAAATGTTCTTTAAGCCAACTTTTCGGACTGCTCCAAAAATCGACATTTAATTTACTCTATTTTGTCCACTCTCCGAGGTCTTCTTACTCTCATGATCTCTGCCAGGTTTATCTCGACTTTAAGAAAGTCGAACTAAGATATGCTCTAACTTGGAAGTTCTGTAAAATCCTAGTTCTCCCTTAGTTCTAAACCTGGGTGTTAGACAAGGCAGACTCACAATAAAGTTGCCACCTGAACAGGTGGCAACTTTATCTTGGTTCTTAGTAAATATCTTTGATCAATGGAAAAGACTCACTTCATTACATTAAAATTCTTTCTTTCGTTATAGAATTGAAAGTGGCACATGTTTATATGGATTATTTGATGGCCATGATGGCAGTCAGGCTTCGGACTTTGCATCTCAAAGAATGCCTGCTGAACTACTTCTTGGACAGCTGACATACAAAACTTCAGACAGTGAACTTAGGGATGCACTGGAACAAGCTTTCATTGCTGTAGAAAAGGGCTTTTTCCAATCTATTGACCATTTACTGGCTCAGAGGACAACCCTTCAAATGGAATTGCCTGAGGTATTTATTCGAATTTTACAGTGATGAAATTGTTCAATTAACTAAATATTGCAGTTTTTAAAGCAATTATCCTGACGATCGACTGAGCATTCTTTGGTTGACTTAGAATAGACGACCACCCTGAATTTAACTTAAAAATTAACATTCAAACTACGTACTAAGAAAGTGTTTTTACCTTGTCATATGTGAATTAAAAATCGTAACTAATATTTAAAAAATTATAATGCTAGTTAATTTCCGTGCCATTAAATAGTTGTAATAAGTAGAAAAAGTTATTGTGAAAAAGAAATTTTATTTATGTAAAATGAAGTAAATGGTTAATTTCATGTGAGAAAGGAGCAACAGTTTCCCCACCTCACCTGTGACCCTGCACCTACCACACTCATGCTGTGTGTGACCATTGACCTCTGTACTTGTGCTGCTCCATAACTTGCATGATTGCTTTTCCTGTGATGAGATCACCTGATCCTCAGCATGTCAGATTTGATGGTATTCATAATCGGAATGTGGCTTGTAGCTTGACGTCATTACGTAAGAGTTTTGGCATCTGGATAGGCAACAAAAATGTTTTCAATATTTAATATCAATCTATACCTTTAAAATCACATACATTTTCAGGTCATTAAAACATATTTGTTTTTTATAATTGAAGGGTCTAAGTGATTATCAGACATGCCAGCAGTTTCCGGAAATTATTGACAATCTTCGTTCACTACACTCGGAAATATCTGGTGGCTCTACGGCTGTAGTTGCTCTTATACAAAACGAAAAACTGTATGTTGCTAATGTGGGTAAGTGCAACGTGACTGTTATGTACTTATTAAAAATATACTGAAGAAACTATTTTATAAATATTGGATTAATACAACCTGAATATACCTACATTAACAAAATAGGGGGTTAAAAATGCTAGGTGATGTCAAAACGTTTCTCCAGACAAAAAAAAAGCCTGTGGTTGTGCTTGAATATGTTCAGCGTCATATTGGCCAGGATTGCAAGTGGCCTGCAGCACAGAACAGAGCTAGGATGCAATTTTTACTAAATGAGAATATATATCCTTTCTTCCCCTACCCTCCCATTACAGGTATTTCCAGTAATTTCACATATTCCACCCAGGTCGAAGGTGGGATTAGCTTCCACTTTATAAATCACTGTTAACTGCTTCCAGTGATAAAGCTTCTAAGTTCTTTCATTCCTGTGTGGAACATGATTTTTTTTTATTGTTGCAATTTTTAGTGAATTTGTGCCAGACTCTCACCCTCCAGAATTTGTGTTTAGGTGCCACGAGCATGCGCACTGGCGTTTACATGGTGACGTGCCACTCCTTAATTTGTTTTAGCTCCATCCATTACACACAATGCAAAAAGCTGGTTTAAATTCTACTTTTTCTGTTGTCTGGTGCAGACAACAAATTTTAGTCTAAAGTTTTTAGTTGCATCTAACATGTGGCTAAACATTATGTAATGATCTTTTGACCCTGTGCATTAATTTGAATACAATTTATTCTGTAATAAATAGCCAGTTTTCCAGAAAGAGCACAGTCAACCACTATACCATGGTGTTTCCTTATTATTTTTTTGCGGTGAAATTCTCATTTGTTATTATAAAGTTTTCCTATTTTTTTTTCAAATGTGTTGTTTTGTTGCTACATACATAATATATGTAATGCAAGCAATATAATACATGTGAGTTTTAAAATGTGCTACATTTCATTCACCTGTGAACAACAATTATACTAGTGTTCCCTTACAATTTTGCCTACTGTATATGTGACCGTTTCAAAGGTCACGTTTTTGCATATTTTATAATACGAAACATTTTAAATATTTGTTTACTTTTAATGCGTTTTTGAACATTTTAAACTACCGTATTATTTTACGGACTATAAGACGCACTTTTTTCTTCAAAAAATTGCCTCCAAAATTCAGGTGCGTCTTATGATATGAGGTGACCTTAATGATAGGCCCTTAATTAGTATTATTGTGACCTCTGAAAAACTCAGGACAATGCACAGATCGAAGCTCGTGCTGCTTGAGAACTAACTTTACTTGGCAATCAACAAGGTTAAGGATCCACACATGAGAATGGTCCCCAATCGATATATACGATACAAAACAACTTACTCAAAACATTTGATGACAGTTATACATTGGCAATTCTTCGCAAAATCAGAATAATTCGTCTTCAGTGAATTAGAACTATATACATAAAGCTGCTTGAGTACAAACCAACAAACCAAGCTTATATTAACAAGACAAAATAACAACAACAGTAATATAACTTTGATATGAATAACGAGAGAAGACCTTTCTCCTCCTATGACTCCCCGATCGTCTCTGCCTGACCACAAACCAAAAACCAGCATAGCCAAGGAAAGGAATTCGTGGAATGCAATGCAATCGTGCATTCCCAAATGCTGACCTTGACGAAGTAAAGTTCGAGGTCACATTATTACTAATTTAGTATGGTTCTTGAAAGCAAATTAGTAACATATGATAGTGAGGGTTGTCCCAAAAATAAGTTGACGCACTCATGTACAGTTTCGATGCACTGCAGTGAAGCCATCCCTTACGGAAAAAAATGGTTGTAAACTGATGACAAGTGATGACAAAGTGAAAAACTGATAGTAAACTGGTAATAAACTAATGATATGAGGTTACTGCTAATGGAAAATAAGACGTGCAACCATTCTACAACTACAAATGGTTGCAAACTGTTTATATTTGTTTCAAATATAACCAATTTGCAATCAATCTTGCAACTGTTTGGCAATCAGTTTTTTCCACAAGGGATGTGACCCATTGCAAGGGCCTTTGGGTCCTGTTTCTATTGATAACGTGTTCATGCATCTCTGATTGAAAATAAAACGCCATATGAAATATACATACTTGCTTTGTACCTATAGGACCCAAAGGCCCTTGAAATGGGTTACATGGCTTCACTGCAATGCTTCGAAGCTATACAGGAGTACAGCAACCGTTCATCACAAGAAACTTGAAATAAATTCACATAAAGATATTGTAAATCTAAAGAAAGCATTTTTACACTGACCAGTACTCCTCTACAACTTTCAAAATCAAACCCAGGGTACCCCCAGACCTGGAAAACCTGGAATAGTCAGGGGAATTGGAATGACCTGGAAAAGTCAGGGAAAAATGTATTATTTGGGAAAAGTCAGGGAAATTGAATTCATTAAATATAGTTGAACTTTTAAACAGTGAATTTGCTCGACTTTGGACACCATATGGTCAGAATGAGGGCA
>JAUJYV010001960.1:0-14506 GCA_033995625.1 Ophyiulus pilosus
CTTGCTCGTATTTCAAAGCAAAATTTCGCTCGCTCGACGGCTCGTATCTCAAATAACTCGTATGTTAGGGCACTCGTTTCTCGAGGTACCACTGTAGTGTCAATGGAATGTCATAGGTCTAGAATGGCATTCCAGCATAACATTCTAATGTCTTCAACATTTTCTGGGAATTAGTATGCATTAAATAAGTTTTGGGCCTCTACCCATAACAGTTTCTCAGCTTTTTCCTCCAACAATATGGTGTTATAAAGAATTTTCGAGGCAGACTCATGACTTTCCCAGAAACTCTTCAATTGACTGTCTAGCCCAAGCCGTTTCTGAGTTGTATGCAAAGGCACAACAGTCGTCACCAGCGCTAACCATGCAAGATTCAATGTTGAAAACTGAAAATAATGAGGGGAAAATAAAGCATTTCCCCGCTTGAGTGCCTATCGAATTTATCTCCTATTCGGACATTAAAACTGGAGCTCGCATCGCAACGCGAGGGAAATTCCCCCGTTGTCCACGCCGTCAAAGTCCTCCCATCTTCGGAAGTCCATGCCTGACGCTTCAATTATTTTCCACGTCAATGCTTAATTATTTTCGGCCTAATGAAGGGGTTAATGAGCATATGAACAGACATGCAAGAATGCTCCGATGCATTAATGAACAAATGATTTCTCGAGTATCGCATATTGAAACGCTGCCAGAGCTGACAAAAAAAGATGGCGGCAATGGGATGTTCGGTAGTTATTCAGGTGGATTTATTCGAGCTACATGGTGCAACATTAGTGCCCCAAAAACAAAAACCATGGTTAATTTCTATGTTCATATACACAATGATTTCAATATCGGTAATTTGGTTCAATATGGTAATATCAGATACCATTGGATAGGTATCTGATAACAGCTGGATTAATAAAGAACTCCAAGAAATTACTCTTTCCAGAAGAATACTATTTTGTTTCCTAAATTAAAATTGTATTCATAAATAAATAATTAAAAATACTTGAAGTATTGCAAGTGTTTCTGTAGTCTATTCCCTGGTATTTTGGTGTAACTTCATGGAGAAGTAATAAATGAGTCTTACTCGGCCGCCATCTTTATTTTCTATTTATTCAAGCAGTGTGACCATGGAACAGTACAGTCACACACAACAACAATTCCTCATCTTTATCCCCACAAATCCCTAGGTCCCCACAGTTTCATTGCATCTGCTGTAGTCTATTCCAGCAGAATGTTTTGGTTAAATTTAAAGTTATGTAATTTGGTAATCATACTACAGCTGTATCAAGGTTCCAGTAAATGTGTTAGTAAAATTCAAAAATATTTCAAGGAATTCAAGGCTCATCCCTTAGATTTTCAAGCACCCTCACCCACGACCAATACCACAATATTTTTCCAATAAATATGAAACTTTTTTGTAGAAAATTTGAACATAAACTTGTTTTTATATCGTATTTTCTAGATTAAATAAAATTACCAATACGAAACAAGTGTTTAACACCAATTTCAAGCATAATTCCCAACTTCCAAGACAACTGGACACCCTGTGTATACAGGTTCCATGCACGAATAAGCAGTAAGAAAATTTGAAAAAAAAAACACCAACAGAATACGTGACCGCAGTACTAAAGAATGAAATATTGCCTACTAATATTATTTGCAACCTATTCCAAAGAGCACGGTTCATAACGTTCACTTTTCATCAGCGCGGCATGCGTCGACGCATGCAGCAACGCAAGGGGCGTCAGCGGCACCGAAAATCCCCATTTCCATTGGATTTCGCCTGGTAATGCACCAGGGGCTTCATCGTTTATGTTTCTGAGCCCATCATGGGTTTCGGAGTGAAATAAAATCCCTTTTCTTTTAATATTGGACGCAAAATCCGCAACAAAATCCACCTTTTTTTTCTGAAATCCTATCGACTTTCTCCCTTTTCGCCCACCGCAGACGCATGCCTCTATACTGGTTCGTGATGTTTGATATAGAGGTTACTATGCCCCGTAGTGACGTTGCTGATCCGAAATACAATTTGCGATAACGATCCCCACGAGACACGTCAAATACCAGCTCACTTGCAGCTAACGTAGGTGGACGAGCTTTTTCGAGAATATTGGAAAAAGTCAAATCCTTTTTTTTACCAAAAAAAGGAGATATAAAAAAACCCAACTTGATTTCTTGATATTCAATTATTTAGCAGCATGTTTAGGGCACATTACATGATTGCATGGCTATTAATTGCATGGTTAGACCAATGGGGTTGAGCGGTATAAAGCACGAGTTCAAGCTTGCTTCGAGACAGCAACTTTCAGATGCAGTGTCTTGTACGATTTCCTAATAAATTCTAATTTTCAGCGTTTACTCTAAATTACTGAACATTTTTCACCAACACATACTACTTTATACGAAATTCCTTTTTCAAAATACTCCCTACAGACATCACCATTTTTTAAAAGTCTTGCTATGAAATATCATCCTGCAAATGAACTTCAACACTTTCTTGTAATTACCCTTTAAGTTAAAAACAATGTTGTTAAAAAACTCGTTCGGGAATATAACCCCATCAATTATAATTAATTGGTGGCGGCTTGAGAGTTCATCAAGACTTTAATTAAACTTGTAGCATACCATCTGTTAACTTTTCAATCAATAGCCTATTGGCAAACTAGCTTAAGTTTCGCCAATTAAAACTGAAACTTATTTGAACAGTAAAAAAAAACTATCCATGATGTACCATGTGGTACCAAACCCTTTTTTTATATCGCCTCAACTGATTAAATTGAGACAATTTTCAATTAAAGTAACAATGGCAACGTGATCAACTTTGGACAAAGTACAAAAAAATTCGATTGATGCAATTTATCGAGAAAGATGTTTGGTGAAACGTCCAATATTCGCTACCAAAACCGGGCACAAATGAATTGGTTTCTCCAATTGTTTAGAGTAATAGTAAATATTCATTTTTGGTGATAAGCAGCGACTATACTAAGTATATGCAGAGGGGGTTGACTTAAGACCTTATCAAAATACAATTCTCTGCAGCTTTGTGTCATCCCCTAGCAGAAGATCGAGAACAAACTCGGGATTAAGCTGGTTATTACCCATAAATTGTGACCTGTAGAGGACGAGAGGAGTTTTGGAACAGCGATAAAGCTGTGTCAAACACGGAAAGGGAAAAGAAATAATAGTAGCAGCCGCCATATTGCATCTCCAATTCCTGCAGTTTAATGGAAGTGTTTGCATACATGATAAACCAACTTTCTTATCTATGGATGTCACCGAAGGACAAGACTGACAGTCAATAGACGCTACTGATGAAAAAACTTCAAAAGTCCATTGACGCCATCGATGAACAAGCCTATAGTCGATAGAGGTAACATTGATGAACAAGCCTCCCTGAACATTTACGCCATCGATGCCCAAGCCTTCCTGACGATTGACGTCATTAATGAACAAGCATCTTGTTCATCGACGCCCTTTGATGAACAAGCATTTCTGGCCATCTATACCACTGAACAAGTCGTCTTGTCCATTGACGCCATTGGTGAACAAGTTGCCCAGCTCATTGAAGACATTGATGAGCAAGCCTTTTTTGGCCATAGAAGCCCTTTGGTGAACAAGCATTTTTGCCCATCTATACCAGTGAACAAGTCGTCGTGTCCATTGACGCCATTGATGAAAAAGCATTTCTGGCCATCTATACCACTGAACAAGTCGTCTTGTCCATTGACGCCATTGGTGAACAAGTTGCCCAGCTCATTGAAGACATTGATGAGAAAGCCTTTTTTGGCCATCAAAGCCCTTTGGTGAACAATCATTTCTGCCCATCTATACCAGTGAACAAGTCGTCGTGACCATTGATGCCATTGATGAACAAGCATGTTTGCCCATCTATACCATTGAACAAGTCGTCGTGTCCATTGACGCCATTGAAAAACAAGCATTTCTGCCCATCTATACCATTGAACAAGTCTTGTCCATTGACGCCATTGATGAACAAGTATGTTTGCCCATCTATACCATTGAACAAGTCTTGTCCATTGACGCCATTGGTGAACAAGTTGTCCAGTCTTTTGACGCCACTGACGAACAAGCCTTCCTTGACCATCAACACCCTTTGGTGAACAAGCATTTCTGACCATATATACTATTGAACAAGTCGTCTTATTCACTGACGCCATTGGTGAACAATGGTCAAGAAAGCTTGTCCATCGAAGATATTGATAAACAAGCTTTCTTGTCCATTGCAAAAAAATCCTGAAGAACTATATAGTCCCTCGATGTCATTGAGAATGAAGTTCACCTATATGTAAATGCCACTTAAATAGCTCATGACAAACATGTCATCAAGGAACACCTAGCGGATATACAAGTGCATACCTTCCAGTGATACTAACATGAGGATGTTTATTGTAACGTTTAAGCCTTCCCACGAAAGATAAAAAGCTACATGTACGTGATGATGAATTTCATATTGTGTGCCTAAAATTACGGCAAGGCTGACCTGGGTGTGACTTGACTGGGTTGCCTCTTCTACTACAAGGCAATGAAAGCCGTGAACCAACAATTCGTTGTTGAGAACATTATGCCGTAAGAGGTGACAATGCAAGCGATTGTTTGCAGAAAAATAAAATGAAACAATAAATGTAAATGAAATTTGTTAAACCCTTCCAGGCAGAACATTAAGGAAAACAGACAATGGCCACATCCATTGTGACGAGGCAAAGTAAGCGGAAGAAAATGTATTCCAAGTAAATTTGCGGAAAATAAGCTGCGGAGTAAAAATTGTTCAGGCAACCTAAGTAACAATGGCTGACAAAACACGTCAGAGAATCAACTAACGTCAGCAAAAAAGAAAAATAATAATGAGCGATAATACGATTAATTGTAATGCAAATGCATTGTAGATGATGTATAGATAAGGAAATAATCACTGTCAGCCGCCACTGTCACTATTGTTTCCTATAAGTGGTTGCAAAAGACAAAATTTTCAACTTTTTCTAAAGGAAAATGTGACGGTACGTCTTAATAAAACAAATTACTGGAAAAATCTGCCATCGCATTTCTTTAGATCAGTTTGTTATTTTTATGAAATAAAAATCTCATTTCTATAAAACCTTCAAATACATCTTGAATTGTCTTGAATAAATCGATAACTCGCAACTACTATTAGGATTGGTTTTAAGCAATGATTGTTACAATTACAATTATACTCAGTAGGAAATTTTTAGTAAATTTGATCACTAATGTCGAATTTGTTGTTCATATTTTGAGAAATCGACATCAGCGATGGCACGTCATTAAGCAGATATTTTTTTAAGAAAACCCCCTTGTGGTGGATGAGCCTTTAGAAAATGTTCATGTATGCAAAATGCCATGAATATTGATTGAACTGTTAGGGCTCTCGGTCCCTTTTACGGATATTGCTAGGAATGGTTTGTTTTCGGTATAAGTTTGGTGATGGCATTTTGAACTTTATTCTACATGTTCAGATGGTCCACATGTGTGGTTCGAAATAGTTTCCTAGAATGTAATTTGCAAAATTGTCATTATATTGTAAATATGGGGTATGATGTTTTTGTCGAAGCATTGGGTTTGGATGTACTTAGAAGCAATACTATAATAAGTGGGTCCATGCAATTATGTTGTCTGTTGGAGCTAAAATATCTATTTGTTTGAATATAATGTGTTTTTACGAGCTTGCAATTTGGATTTTTATAGTAAAAATAGAATGCTTAATGAGAAATATGGCTGTAGAGTTATCAAATGAGTAAGTAATATGTTTATAATGTAAAAAGTTGTCAGATTATATATTCAGTTGGTTGTACATTTTTTAAAGTTATTTATAGTGGGGGGAATGAGGGGGAATGATACTTTTACTGACTCGCAATCTAAGGTAGATTGGGTACTAAATGTCATGCATACGGTACATACGCCACCAGGGGGTGCGGAATCAAAATATGGCTTCGTTTCAAATGCCACGCTCAGCTGATCCCAAATTACGCAAACGTGTTTAGGCTAATGGTCGAGGGCCAACCAGCAGCAAACCGCAAGCTGTGATAATCTCGTAAATTTAGCATTTTCAAGAGTTTAAATTATAAATAACGTCTAATTACACGAGTCAGTGTGAACAAGAAACAATGCGCTATTCTGCAGCTACAAAAAAAATGATGGTGTAGGCAGCGATCGTATTTCGGCAGTTGTTTTATTTGGTCGTATGCATGACAAGGCCCATAAAACAAACTCCCATGCAGAGTACCGTCTTCTGGCACAGGAGTAACGGGTAGCCGGAGAACATTACACGACAGTAATCTCCACACGAAAATATCTCAAAGTCGTAATTCTATTGTAAAGTCACAATAGTCGAATGACAGTCGTAAAACATTTAGGGATTTAGATGCAACTGTTTTTCTTTTATAGGTATTTTCGTGCCATAAAATGCATGATGGAGGCTGGCAAACGGGACAACAATGGAAGCGGATCAGCGAAAGTTGCACCAACGCCGGTCGGACAAAAAGAAAAGTTAGCGTACAAATGTAACAACCTGAATGCACACAAGTAACACCAGTGGTGGCTTCAGACCTTGCTACAACGAGGCAACAGCCGACAACCAATCAAAAACGATCATCAACAATGCCACGATGCCACCACATGGTAATCATGTTGACATCATCATTGTAGTAAAACTAGATGAATTTCATTTAACAACACTACATCAATAATTATCAAACGACGGCACAATAGGACTATTGCAGAAGATCCAGACTAAATAACATTGTTCTACTGGCAGACCACATTTTATCATCGCTGACAATTGTTAAAGGCAGAATTAGCATTACTCCGAATCAGCACCACCTGATGGCGCATCAGAAGTAGCTAAAGAAGTAGACATTTTTGGTAGTAAGAAAGACACCACCAGTAGTTTCCAATGTCTTCTTCTGAACTAAAAGAACACGGTCTTGGAACTGCAATGTTGAAATTTCTGCATTACCAGGTAATATGACAACTATCAAAGGTATAATTAGCATTATTCCGATTCAGCACCACCTGGTGGCATATCGGAAGTAGCTAAAGATGACCGAAAATAGCCATTTTTGGCGACAATACATCCCAGTAGTTTCCAATGACTTCTGATTTAAAAGAACAGTCTTGGAACTGCAATGCTGAAATTTCTGCATTTGCATGGAGTTTGCCAATTACCAAAGTTAGAATTAGCATTACTCCGATTCAGCACCATTGGTGGCATACCAGAAGTAATCAAAGATGGTCCAAAGTAGCCATTTTTGGCAGCAAGACATCCCCAGTAGTTTCCAATTGCTTTTTATGAACTAAAAGAACACTGTCATGTAACTGCAATACTAAAATTCGACATCAACAGGGAATCCGGTTCAGCACCACCTGGTGGCGTATCAGAAGTAGTCAAAGATGACCGGAAGTAGCCATTCTGGAAGCATCCCAGCAGGAACTGCAATGCTGAAATTTCTACATCAACAGGAGTTGCTGAACAAGAATAAAGCAAATTGAAGCTTCACTGACGTCATATCACTCAAGACGTCATTGCATGCAGACTAACTTGCTAAGACGTCATGAGATCATGTTTCAAGAACGCAGTTGGCGGTAACATCCCATGAGTACATTGTAGATGCGACTGATGGGGCATAACGAATATGATAATGTAGCCTGTGCCGTCATTCTAGTTATATGCACCAAGACTTGACATTCTGACAATCTATTTCATCGATTATCCAAAATTCGCTTATTAAAAATAGAATAAGCCTTGCTGGAATGAACAGTGATCGTATAAGCGATCAATGAAAGTGATCGTAAAGTACCCAGAAACGTGTTCGATGAGCACGGATCATTCTGGGGTCCATTTTGCAACATCCATTTCCAATAACTGTCCGGTATTTTTTTTTTAGGAGTGCACAGATCATGAATATGCATGCACGGCTGTTGGTTACTTCCTATAGTTGGGATGAATGGTTGCGAAGCGTGGGTCGATTAATTAATCACCTCCATGATTAATTACATTCAAGGCCCGGCATTCATGCACCTGTCAGGGCTGTGAAAAAGATGGTGATGTATGGGAATGCAGGGCGACGACGGAACCGAGGACCGATTAACATATCACGAGGCCGAAACCTCGGGAAAAATCGAACAGAAATATAGAAAGTTTGTGAGAAAACACAACAAACATGTACGTGTCATGCTCTACAGATGGCGCTGCTTGCAAGGGCCCATAATGCGCGACTTAGCTCTGGGTCGATACACCTTAGAAAGTGCATTGTCAAACTACCTAGGGCATAACACCACCTAATTTTCATTTCACGAAATCACTAGAGCCAAACGAATGCCATTACGAAATCCAAACAAACAAACTTTCTTCTGTAATGCTTAGTACACGCTTGAAACACGAAACACAAACAGGGTTTCGTAAACATGTTTGCGATATGTAGTTGCTCGCAACAAGTTTACTGCAAGCAAGTTTCAGGAATTTTTTCTGCCAAAAAACATGTTTCCACGAAACATTTTGGTGATCGCTCAAGAGGCGGTGAAGATTAAAGGAAACATGTTTGATGATCAAGGCGCTCCTACCAAGGACTGTATTCCATTACGAACAGCATTGACCCAATCTGCCTCACGTGCTTTCTAGAGCAAACTGCCAGTTTTTGGCCATTGTATACAGGCCATCCATGAACAGCAAACATTTCCTCCGTTTCGAAATGCATTTTGGATGTGGACAACTATATTTGGGCAAACCTGTTTATGGAAATATGTTCACGAAACCACGTTTCCACAAATTGGTTTGCATAAATTCTGGTTTCTGTTTCGTGTTTAAGTGTGTACTAAGCAATAAAAATGATTGTTAAATGAAAAAATACTTGTTTCAAACAAATCGAAGTCTATCTAAATATCATATCGAAATAATTGCAGTGAAAATTATCAAGAAAGATCCAGTAAAGGAAGTCATTCTAGGACCTTCCTAATCAGCAAGTCTATGCGATACTTGTAATTTACAGGCAGGCAGGTAATACACCTTTTGAATAAATAAATGAATGCAAAATTACATACCAAGTTCGATAAAAAAAACGGTACAAGGCCGCACATTGAAACTATCGATCGCTCTAGTTGACAATGCAACGGTTTTGATAACGACAAGAACCAAAACAGCATTAATCCACTGAAACTATAGTGCGACAGCACTTCTCTTGGTGATTGAAAAGGTGATTTCTGGATAACATAAAATGTTCTTCTGTAACACATTTTGTAAATATATTTAATGAAAACGTAAGAGTGAGTAAGGATTGTCTTGGCCCTAGAAATACTTTATGGTAGAACAATGTTGAATGTTCAAGCTATCTATTTTCAAAAAGTTCTGGGTATAAACTCTGAACTGGAATTACGCGAAATATGGAATTGCCCTAGGCCATAACCTGAATCCAAACCATAATTCAAAATGGGATTACTGTTGGCATTGATTGGAGTAACAGTGGTCATAAAAAGATAAGCTCACAAAATAAATAAGCTTGACTTGGTCCCCCGTTCAGGATCATTTTTCGGGATACTTTTTTCCCCCTCCACGAAATAAATCCGCCAGTAGCTAATTCCAAAATCTTCAACTGCATTGTTTATTTTGTTTACACACGGAAACAATAAATAAAAAGCCTACAGCCCTCTTGAAATTTCAATATTTGTTCAGTTAAGGAGACAAAAAAGGTGACGAACTTTAATGAAATCATGTGTAAAAACTAGCTTCGCATCGATTTAAAAACACGCCGGAGCGGTTGAATTTTTATTGCTGAAATAGCTAATAATCCATGCAACACCATATAGAAGAGATGCACAATTGCAGACAGCACAACCTGGTGGCCCCCAGAAAACGTCATGGTTTCTTTAGCAAGAATAGACAGTTTGAGCATGTCAACGTCTTTATACATACCTTAACTTTAATGGCGGGACAGGAGGAGGAGCCACGCATTGAACTACCAAATGAACTAACTGAACGTAATGGGTGCATATGCGTGGTTCTTCCCTTCCCGCCATTAAAGTTAAGGCAAGTATAAAGACGTTGGCATGCGAAAACTGTATAATGATTCATTAGCATTACTACACAGCAATTCCTTTGGAAAACCAACAGAAATTAGTCTGGTGTACATAAATATTCACGTCATTACATCATTACAATCCAAACTCGTTTGGAACACTTCTTACTGTGAAGTTCATTGTGAAGACCAACAGGAATTCCTTGAGAAGACCAACAGAAATAAGTCAAGATAAACAGAAAATAGCCAAGACCAACAGAACTTAGTCAAGGCCAACAGAACATAGTCAAGACCAATGGAACTTAGTCAAGACCAATAGAACCTAGTCGAGACCAACAGAACTTAGTCAAGACCAACAGAAATGACTTGAAATTAGTCAAGACCAACAGAAATGACTTGAAATTAGTCAAGACCAACAGAAATTAAGTCAAGAGCACATCAATATTTACATAATTGCCAACCAATCAATAATTTGAATGGAGTTCGGAATACTTATGTGAATACAAGTACTGGAACGTGTTCTGGATGGGTTTTAAAGTATATATTCTTCTAAAGATGCTTTCATAAATATATTTTTTTAAATTATAGCAAGCGTTCCACTCCTTATACGGTTTCAGTACATTTTAACACTTTCCAAAAAGATTTTTTAGAATACGTGAACACTTGACAAGGTGTTTTAGTGTGTCCAATTGTGTTCTTACGTGCTGAACCGTATCAGAGGGCCAGATATTTTCTTCTGATATGACATGCAACAACTGACGTTGTAATAGGTCTTCCATACCCCGTGAATAGCCCGAAGTTCCACACTATCATTGAGCGATGCAGCTCACCTGTCCATGTAAAACAAAGAAAGACCTTGGCCATCCAAGTTCTAAAACCAAATGGTCAAGCGAAACAGAAATGAACAGCGCAGTTGCATCGGGTCTTTTGCGGGCAACCTAATAAAAAATTAAGACGAATGCGTTTGGTGTAAACGGTCATCGGCTGACCACGCATTTAAGTAATGGTCGTAGCCGGACACAGTGACTGGGAGAAAAAAAGTGGTCGGAATTGGCTTTTAAACAAGGTGGCCGTAAAGCACGGGGGCGATTGCACCAACGCCATATCTCATAAAATCTTCATGCGGCCATAACTCATGGCGGCGCATCTGGAGCGCCATATGCCGTGCAAAAACGCAGCCGGCGCTGCAAATTTCGCTTCATGGATAGCACTAAATTTTTACGACTAGGAAGTTAATGCGGAACAAAATAACGAAAAGGGGCGAAAACAACATCGCCGAGGGGCATGCGTCATGACGCAAGGCGCATCGTCCGTCGTGGAAGAAAAGGCGTGCCACGAGCTACTTATAGGGCATCCTGTAATTGAAGTTCTTTGCATGGGCACATTAGTCGTGGAAGTTCATGAAACCATTTCTGATGTCTGGAAGAATCATAATATCACCAAACACAGAAGATTCTACAATCTATACTGAACAAAATTCATGTATAGCATAGTGCCAATTACCTCCAGAATTCTTAGCAGCATAATTAGCATGGTATTATAAACCTAGGTAAGCACGTTGTCATTTACACCTCAAAAGAATCTTTGATAAGAATTTTGAATCTTTTGATCTATAGAAAAAATCTTTCAAGAAATATAAGATGTTGGTAACGAATCTCCAAAGGATAAGCTCCACACGAATTTATACATCATAAATAACAGATTCATAGACCTTCAGAAGAATCCTATTAGATAGAATATCTTACAAGATATTGGTAACAGATTTCCAAATGACATCAAATGGCACAGTGCTACAGAGTCTTGACGAATCTTATAGGATAAATGACATGCTGCTACTATAAACTTTCATCAGGATGTTACAAGACAAGAAGCATGCAGACACATTAAAGTAACATAAGCAAGACAAATCCCACAGAATCTAGTAAACTGGTTATCAACCGGAGGGAATCTTACAGAATCCCGGTGCAAAACGGCACCACATCTTGCAGAAACGTCATAGAATCATCTTAAAACCTATATGGAATCCTTGCCAAATCCAGCCGAGTCTAGTGCAGCCCTGCCAAACCGTACATACTCAAGGTCCTCAATGGCAGCGCCAAAACTAGATTCTCCAATCACCCCCCAGATGGCACCGCTACTCGCGTCAGTATGGCACACCTCGTCATATATAGCGTGGCAAGTTGAATTATTATCATTGCTCGCATTTGTCATTTTAAAATGATTTTTTCCCTTCCCTCGACCGGGGTAAAAAAAAACACGCAGGTTATTCAACCATCTGGCATTTTTTTTTTTTTTTTAAATGGCTCAACGAACCAAAATAATCCATCTGCCAACTCCAAAAAACGCACCGTGTACGGCGCATCCCAGATGTGACCCAACCCATGCTCCCGTTACCTTAAACGCCTTGCAAATAAAGCGCCCCCTCGAAAAATGGCAGAAAAGGCGACGCGCCCTTCAAAATTCGGTTTGGGATTTCTGTAAAATCTGCTGGCAGGAGCGCCGCAGACGCCCGCGGATGACGTCAATTGCAGGCTGCTATGACGCAAGCGGAAGCAATCGAGCGCTATTTCAAGGTTAATTTAGCCCAGACTGAATGCCACGCTCGTCCCAATGCACAAATGACATGCACACGAAGTTGGCAAAATGGCGGACCGATGATGCGGAAATGCCAAAAGGCTGACGTCAGTGCCTTCACCAACAATCCACATTAACATCGTTCCCAACTCCCTGACCTGAACTCAAGTTCCATACACATCTGGATCTGAATGAACAGCTAACCCTTTGAGACCCTGTAAGGAGGCGCTACTATGCTACATGGATGTAGCGCTGCGCAACTATAGGGCCTGACGCCTTCAGGTGGCGCTGCCAACCGCTCAACGTGACCCTGCCGGCATGTGGACGGGGATACATAATGGTATTTTTCAGTTTAATTGAGTTTGAAAGGTCAGTGAAAGGGGTGAGGGATACCAGATGAAAAGATGAAATATGTCTCCAGTCCAAATGTACTTGAGTTTTTAAAACCTCGGGAAAGTCGGGAATGATGCTTAAAATTTGTGTTAAGCACCAGTTTTATGCTGGAATTTCCTTACGAAGTCAGAGCAGTTATAATCAGAAAAATCTGGAAAAATTCCATGGAAGAGGGGTGCTTGGAAATTCATAGGATGGAACTTTATATGTTCCAACAAATTTGTTGAATACCCTACTTTCCAAAAAAAAAAATAAAAAAAATTAAGGACGCCTATGGACACGGTGTGGACAGGGAGGATTAATTTTTGACGAAATTTCGAGACCGTCCTTTTTGAACTTTTTGAATGAGCCCTAAGTCTTCAATGATCTATAGGAGACTCTTATGATGTTGGTCACAGATTTCCAAAGGATAATTTACATGCTAATATAGACCACAATCAGAATCTTACAAGCCAAGAAGCATGCAGCCAAATTAAAGTCACGTATAAGCAAGACAAATCTCACAGAATCTAGCAAACTCAATGCCAACCAGATGGAATCTTGCAGAATCCCTACCATACTGTCTAAAATCCGACAGAATTCACATGTGCATAAATGTATGCTCACCGCTTTTTGTAGAATCACCTTAAATCCTATCCATACACTTTGAATCCCTAGGAAATTTTACCTATCATGTTAAAGGCTCATATACCACCAGGGGGTGCTAAACAGGGCTAAGGATAAAACGCAAGCCCACGTTGAATCCCACCAGGGGGCGCTCTGATAGTAAGCACACACACACACACACGAATGAGTGTTGCAAACTGCATAACAGAAACAAGAATTACAACAAGACGTATATTTTGAGAGAGAGCGAGAGATGGAAAGGGAAAAAAACCGCAATAATACCAATAAAACTCAACAACAATGGCGCTTCGGTTGCAATCCCTGCAGATTTCATTGGCGTCACCTCATCGGCTTGTCGAAGACGATATTAAGCAAACAAACGTATCCCCCGTGAATAGACGGCGGGAACAATTAAACTGCAACTAAGCTCTATTGTACATAAAAGCTTGGCTTAATGCAAATCGCAGGCAGATCCACCCGGCGGTAACAGGTTGGGATGCTATAGATCCGGAGCGGATTCATCGCCAACAAAGGCGCATTTGTAGCCCCAAGTGCATTGTACCAGGTAAACCAGGGTTAACAACGTCCATTGTACAACGTCGTTTGAAAACGACACGTATATAAGATGGCGCTGTGGAAGGTCGGGGGTCAAGTTTCTAGTTCGTTTACCCTACTTATTTCGACATTAAGCTGTTTTGTTTGCAAAGTGGGATCCAAAATGAATTTCCATTCCAACTTTTTTTTGTACCCGTGTGAAACCGCCGGTTAAGCCAAAAAACCGGATAAGAGGGAGTCAATTAAGAACGGCTCTACTGTGCAGGCAGTTATCGCAAGTACAGTGATACCTCGAGATACGAGTTTAATTCGTTCCGTAACCTTGCTCGTATGTCAATTTGCTCGTATCTCAA
>JAUJYV010001961.1:0-14495 GCA_033995625.1 Ophyiulus pilosus
CATTTTCTTCTGGAAATTTTAACATAGCTTCCGTGTGTCAGCATCCTTCGAATATGTCTATTAAATTCGATATATATATTTCCATAACTGGGTGTTTGATGAATCCTAAATCTCTTTTGTTGAGTTGTGCAATTGTGTTGCTTTGCGAAATGCACTGCAATGTAATGCATTCAGATATACTATATATATGTATATATATATATATATATACATACATATATATTCACGTATATTCACGATATGCTCTTTTATATCAGCACATATTCTATATAGCCTGATTATGATTGTTATTTGAATTCAGGAAATGCATTGGAGCATATTTACTAAGACTTATTGTTTTAGGGAGGTCTTCATAAAAACCAATGACGAATTTTAAATTGCAAATCTTAAGAAACCTAGCAAATATGGAGAAAATATGATAAATAATTCCTCCTATTATTTAAGTAGGAGCCCACTTATATTAATGAATTTCTATTTTCAATCAGTTACAATTAGTATATTGCTTTTCGTAAGAAGTATTTTGTTATGACATTTTGATTTTCAAATGTTTAAAATAGTAGTATACATTCACTACTATTCAGGCTATGGTCAATTTAAACTTTTCCTGTTTCTTAGGTTGATTTAAATGTATTGCATCTTTTTTGCAACTGGAAGGTGTTGACGTCAAATTGAGATGACTAAACCAATGGTTTTACAAATAGTGAGCATATGATGAGAAAACGCAAGTACAGTACCCTCATAACGATTATACGGAATATGTGGGTGGTCAGAATTTTCCCCATCCTACATGCCAATTTTCACCCCAACCTGGTATCTCAACCACACCTAGAAAGTACTTCTTATATGAGCTATCAAATTTAGTACGTACACTGACATCATGTTTTTGTTTTTTTACAATGTTTCATGGAAATGGAGGAATTATACGTTGTTAATTCTATTTATAGATACTGAGTAGAAATTATAGAAGAAGTTACAGTCCCACACAACTCCACATCCTGCACTAGGCAGGACTCCGTATGAAACACTACGAAACATTACGTAACCAACAGTGTTTCTGTGAAACATCTAAAAACATCACGATTCATGACAAGATTACCTCGCTAAATTTCAGCTGCGATAGGGAGTTTCACGCTAGCTTGTCCTAACAAGATTTAAGAAGTCTCTGGTCAGCAGTTCTGTTAATTAGCACATCACAATTCACTCAACAGGATGCTTGATACGCTTCTTGTTTGCCAATTATTCCCTTCACGTGGAGTGTAAAACAACATGCTGATATGTAAGGCTTTTGGTTGTGCATTTTCTGGTTTTCATTCCTTTTTTGATTGTTTCGAATATCGTCGGTTTTGTTCACCGGCTTAACTCACGGTTTAGACAGAGCTCTAATCAAACCATTCATGACATATATCAATTTCCCCACAGTATGCAATGACCTTAATAGGCCACATCGTAAAAGGTGGTTTTCAGTCAGCGTTCTGAATAACAAAGGAGCCCAGTGCAGGACAAATATTATTTCGCTATGTCATTAATGACCGACGCAAGACTGGTAATTAACAGTAAACCGCAGAATGCAACTTACGGTTGATGATCATTGACGCTAAGCTATGGAGCATAGTCGTTGCTTTTGGCCAGTCTATGCCTAGCTATGAACTCCAACATTTTCCTTTTATAAGGATGGTCAAGACAGTCTTTCTTATTTCACGTGCCAACGTGCATTATTGTCCGGATGGATTATCTCAAATTGTCCAGAGCGTTGATTTTCTCGTTTATCTTGCCGATATTGCCGAGCTACATAAATACCTTTCAGTTCAGCTTCCCTTTTTTGTCATTTAGCTTCTGGGCTTCTCTATTTAGGATAATAGTGAATGGCGTTTAGAAAACGACTTCAGGAAAAAGTCCATTTCCCATTTCAGTTTGATTGGCTTATAGGTGGACAGTTTGCAAACTGTGCTTCAACCGGGTTGACTAAGCGTTCGGAATTACCGTTGTTTCTTTTCCAACGTCGTAAATCTATTGCCGAATAATATAAATGATAAAATATGTGGAGCGCTGCACAATCGCATTGCAATGTCATTCTTTCTGTTTGCTAAAAACAAAGTTACTGCTGGAATTCGAGTACTAGGACATACACTTCCATTGAATTCCATTACACTGAAATAACGGACGTTTTTTCATGAAAAAAGAAACTCGGATTCAGGAAAAAGCGTTCAACACCTAAATTTGTTTTATTTAGAAGTCGTGCGCAAGTTCAGACCGTATGTGCACAAAAGCCACAAAAAAGGATATAAAAAAGCAAATCGATTTGGAAGAGCAAGCTGAAATATCCTCTTCAATTGTCTACAAAATTCTCATTTAGTGGTGCCACGGAAGCTCTCGTAAAAGCCCATTGAAGCCGAGCTTCATTCTGCGTTCGTGTTGCATTATTGGTGCAGTAATAATGACTGCAGCCTTTCAAAGATAGATTACATACCCGGGCTAATTAATTATGTAGGCCATAATTAAATGGGTCCGCAGGGGCTTTGGTATCTTAGCACCCTTCCGAAGGAATAGAGCTGCTTCATTAGTCCACTTTTTAAACGCTTTATGCAGCGTTATAATTATACCACAGAGGTTTCATTATTTATGGGCTTGTTTTCAGTTCGATAAATATAGCTTCCTATAATTTTTATGCAATAAAATGGAATCGTTTTGGATATGCGAAGGATGCAATCTTAAGCCAAAGCGTGCAATGAAATTCATGCTCATACAGGTGAACGTCAATCGAGAATCAATTTCGGCATTTTTGTGTGGTTTTTTGGTTTTGTTATGATGCTATATAGTGACGTAGCCACGGAGCACTTAAAACCTTTCTCCAGATTAACTAAACTGCAAGCTGTATCTACACGGTCGAGACGAATACATTTTCAGCACGATTAGTTGGGATTAGAAACTTGTAAATTTGCATAAATGCTTCATGAACTAATTGTAGCTCTTAGTTGGCATTGAAAGAGGGAAAAAAATCCTAAGCCACCAATTTTTTTTTTTTTACTAAAATATAATTACATGTCTTAGACAAGTACACGTGTTCGTCTTTTAACACAATCGCTTGCTTAAGCCTTCCAAAATCTTTAAAATGTCAAATGCACACAAATTGTCTGGGTATTTAAATTATTAAATTAATGTAAATATTCTATGTAAAGTTGAAGCTGACATCTTCCACTTCGCATATACCGGTAATGTAAGTTTTCATCATAATTTTCTGTTTTTAAAAAATATTTTAATCATCCAATTTACCTTTATCTCAAGTAGAGAGTTCATCACTATGCCCGAATAGTCTTTGTGGAATTTTACGATTCTGCAGTGTTTTTTAAATAAACAAACTTGGCAAGCATCCAAGATGGAACAAGACAAAATGAAAACGTGTAGTTGTGTAGTCAGTGTAGTAAACAGAAGTGGGATTTACATTATTGATGAGATATGTCGCCTACTGTAATTAAAACAACATCAATATGTTAATAGCATTTGCACATTGGGAGTATAAGAAAAAAAGGATTGTCTCTCAAGTACAGTATTTCCCTCAATGATTTTAACATGATTGTGCAATGACAAGTGAATGTGGATAACGCGCATCAACCAATGCCTGCAAATTGTATACATTCACTTGGGTGATAGCACCAACAAACAGCATGGCTTATCGAGGTATATCTTCGCATAAATGATTGCATAAATCAAGAGAGCAATTGGCATTTATAATCTGTATTAACCTAGTAGACAATCGTCTTGATCTCTTAACTTGTCTGGGATGCACAAGGGGATCATCAGGCCAAACATCTCTCATTTAAAGATGGAGTTTTATTATCTGACAACGACTTACCCGCATAGGGCATTCGTTACAATTTCCACCTCTCTCGTTTTTCCCTGCTTTCTTACTTCTTCACTAAAAGATTTTTCGTTGCCACTGTGTTAGTCGCCTTGATGGTGAATTATACCGCATCTAATCTTTATAGTCTAGATACATGTACTTCGTTGCCTAATGCAATTGCTAAGGCTTTACGGCTATGAACGGTTTGGTAACGGCAAAAAGCTGCATCAATCTTCTAGTGCCTGTACTCTATAGTGCATGCGGATGATTCAAGGGTCACGTTCTGCAAGTGTAATACAAAAGATGTAATTAACTAACTAATCAGGTGCACGGTAAGATGAAACTGACAAGAATTCGTGGAGAGGAGAAGGTGAAAATCGTCAGGAATTCACACGATGTCTCTATATATATATCTCAATACCTGCTTGCATGGAGCTTGCATCAAGTATATAACCTATATTATTGATCAAACGCGTTTATGACATAACATTTGGGGATTTTTGACGGCATGTTTTTGTAAACAGAAGCGTAATTGCTATGAGAATTAGGGAGTATATATCTTCGTCAATCTTCATGTGTTTTACCATTTTCCAGCTCGCGTCGAGTTGTTATGAGCCATGGCAGAATGAAAGATGGCGTTGTGGGGAATTCAGACTTTAATGAGTTTTATGACAAGTGTGTTTTGAAAGTGTTAAGGGTGTTAAAATGAAGGGGTTTGATAGAGATGTGAGCATTTGCATGGGACGCAGTATTTGCGTTCTCGTACGATGGGAATTACATAATGGCAGCTAGATGTGTGTATTCAAATATGTTACTTGTCAAGTGTGAATTAGGTGAATGCACCTAAATTCCCACGGATAAATGTAATGTGCTATGCAGTTTCCCAGAATTAATCTGGATTGTTAAAGCAATACACTTGTAGTATATTAACTACGACCAGTGTTAATAAATTTTAAGGAATTTTCATCTCATATTAGAGAGCTTGAGTCAGCCAACGCTTTAATGTTAACCTTAACGTTAGAGGCGGGAAGGGAGGAGCCACGGATTGAATTACCCAATGATCTAACTGTGCGTCATGAGTGCACATGCATGGTTCTTCTCTTCCCGCCTCTTAACGTTAAGGTTAACGTTACAGCGTTGGCTGGCTCAATCTCTCTAATTAATAACTTGCTATCAAACTATAATCCCACAATAATATGCATGCTCGAAATTTCCTTGAAATTGAAATTTTCCGTTTTCTTTCGTAGGCATCTAGGTGCTTGAGTTAATATAGTAATTCCTGTTTTTAGTTCTCATCATGTTTGTAATTTCAAGAAGATTTAGGCCATGCGGCACTCATGATTTGTAGGGATGCTACTGTACTTTGCTATAAATTTTGGCGCATTTTGCATGTGGACCTTCTTATTATTTAAATTGATAGAAAAGTTATATAACCCGTATTATAATAGATTTACTGTTGCTGGGTAATGACAGTGCAAAGGGAATTAAATTATCATACGTATTATTATATCAACGAGAAGTTTCATCCATGCTTATTTTTTATTAAAATTTCTCACCAAACATGATCATTGGAATGCTGTTTTGGTTTCTATATCGACAGGAATGAACTGCTATTATGGAAATTCCGTGCAACATAAATTTAATTATTAAATATTATATATATATATGTATATTTACCACCTCGGTAGCTTTAATAGAGTTTACAAGTTACTAGTGTGCGTTGACGTCTAAATAAGTTCCTGTATGAACTGACATAGAAAATGCCAACCTGGCTATGAAGTAATTCCATTGTAATAGTGTTTGCATAGCGTAATTTATTGAATGCAGGTCCTACTAAATAGCATAGCGTACAGTAATGAAACTTACTTGTTTATAGAATCAATTTAGAAAGCCGGTTTTACCCAGTAAATGTATTGCGAATTCCCTGCAAAGAACCCTTTATGGAACGTTAAAAAAAGCTCTGCTATGCACGCAAAGCCATTAATGGTCATTTAGCAAATAGCCTCCAGTTGGTCATTTGAAATGATATTGGCAAACGTCAAACATACAATATAGGATAACATCAGATAAGATGACCTTTTTTACCCAGATCAATACAAACAAAATCTCTGTCCAGAATATGTGCACAAAGCACCGTAATGGAAATGACCAAACGAGGGATTCACAAAAAATAAGGTCTGATCTCAAATTTGATGTTTTCGATTTATGGTTACGTTAAATGTGTTGAAAGGTTAAACTATTATTTTCCTAATATTGTGAATAAATAATCGATGGGAATAGTTTTAGATCGATTCTTGTTTCATATATCGCTGTGTGGTTCAACAGTTTGCTGCTATTTTTCTGCCAAACTTGAATGGTTTAAAGACTTTTGTTCCGTATCCATTATAGAGGTGATGCTAGCCATTAACTCACTGGTTGAACACCCAAACAATTGTTGAACAGGATCTTAACATTTATTTATAATCTAAGCAATTTTTCAAATGGAAGTTCGTGTGTAAAGAATATTTAAATGGATACATGTTCTGAATTTTTTAAAACTGTAAATTTCCATAAAATCCTGAAAGATGGCCCGTATAGATGGGGGTTAAGTCAAGTATGTTATAGCTTGTTATCACAATACGGGCCATCCTTTATTTATCGTTGGTTGTTTCAAGTTTTTGCGATGCATCAAGTATGTAGGATGCCCAATAATAAAAATAAAAAACCACCATTGTATTCTTAATTTAACAACCGTTTATATATTAAATAACAGCTATCATGCATGCACCAGATTCAGATAAGTTTAATAGAAAGTTAAGCAATTAGAGAGAAGCAGATACAACTTGCCCAAAAGCACATTTCACACTTAGGAACAAGTTTGCTTGAATTCTAAAAACATTACTAGCATCTTATAAATTCTCATAAAAAACTGTATGAAATTTTAGCCATTCTACCAGTTTGTGCCATGAAGAACATGAATGTTTGTATATAGGAAATTGAAACCAGTGACTATACATGTACATCACATATTGCTGATATACTACATGTATGCAAGCACGTAGTGTTCATATACAAGTATACTTACATACGTGTTTAAATTATATATTAAATAAACAATTTTCAAGACATATTTTAGTATTTCACAATGTCATATACTGAATTGGTAATTACGTGTTTGACTACCTTAAAGGCATGTCTGTGACAAAGGCTATGCTTTCCAAGCGCTGTTTATGGTATTCCAAACTTATAATTGATTTTGAAAACAATTTTGGAGATCCCTGCTCGAGGCCAGTAAGGCGAAGATTTTATTTTAATTAATATTCATGACCAGCCTGCCTGTAGTGATTTGTTGCGGCTATCATCTGCACATGTTGACTAAAAGGTTCATGCCTCCTAGTCCTCAGCAAGTAAATACCAGCATCCGAGTCGCCTACGTACATGTATAAGTCTTGAACATGCTTTTCAGAAAATCTATTTGAAATTTTCTTATTTATAGCCGCACACGCTGATTTCAAAGCACGTCCGCCTTCAAAAGCGTTTAGAGATGTCTATTACGCGAATATTATAAAGACAATCAATGCTATAGTCTCATTTGGGCTTCCTATGTTTGTTAATAAACAACGGTTTAATGTTGCCTTTGCTTCTACGGTAGCATTCTACTGGATTTCTTGTGCAATCTTCCCGACAAAGACGCGTCTATCTGCGGCATAAACCATATTATAGTGCGTTTGCTCAGATATAAATTTCGACCTCCAGGGATTTTGTGTTTCTATGAAATGCGTCGCCTAGGTATCAAGGGGCCTTTTCTTTTGTCATTGTCTCGCTAATTTATGAAAATTACCAACTGTGATAATGGTCACTGAAACAAAAATGAAACTTCTTATGGGATTAGACGCGCCGTGCAAAAAAAACATTTATCTCAAATCACTGCGAATGTGTGTATGCGTTTTTTTCTGAACTTCTAACTGTTATTTTAAAACAAAAGAAACATTGTTTTTACCTTTTACATCTTTTAATCAATAAATATCAGAAACCTTTACTGAGATCATCAGGCCATTGGGAGCTAGAATCGTAATAAACGTGTTTTTTTGGTTTTTTTTTGAGATTTTAATCTTATATTGCCTTTACGTATTATGTAACTCAACTTTATGAAGAAAAGAAAACCAGGGTTGATGATGTGGTGAATTTATTTGAAAAAAAATCTTAGAAAAATGTAGGCTTTAAGCCTCATCTTCATTAATCTTGGTAATCTATGCCAAACAAAACATACCATAAGACATAAATAATTTGTTCTTGGTTTTGAAAAAGGAAACTGGATGTCCAAACAACCCCAAGGGCATTTAAATAAATAAAATAATTTACACAAAAGCATTAAAATTAATTTTCCAGTCGTCTGAATTATTTTTATTTGTTACCTAAACTAGTCCAAGCAAGCATAGATAGAGCAAAGGAGAGTTTTCCCATAGTTCAGTGTGCTCACAGAGTAGAATATGAAAAGCAAAAAAGTGGATTTATTATTCATCATTGTGTTCTTGTTTTGTTGGAAAAGCCTGCAGAAATATCTCTTATGAGATAGATTTACCATTAATACGCCGGATTCTAAAGTAGGTTTTATGCTTAAAATAATTTACAATTGAACACGTTCTTTAATGGCCGCTTCTATCAAAGTAAGCATTCAATTCAAGTGTCAAAATAAGGACGGTTTCCTGGGTCAGTTTATGATACTTTCATATATACCGACAGAACCCTCGAGTTCAAGTAGGTAAAAAAATAGATTTTGCAGAACTGCATATTCTGCAATTGGCAATTCAAGACAGGATATTCATCTTTTATAAGGCAACGGTTAGCATTTTAGAAGATGTGGATAAGTTTTTTTCCAATAAATTAATTAGATCAAATTCCCCGAATCATCATAACGGGATTCTAATTAATTTTTTTTTTTCATCGGCACAACATTTTTCCATCTTGAAATTGAAATGCAGTTTTTAAATGTGACCCTAAATACTGAATATCATATGCCTAAGTTTTATTGATCTAGATAACAATAGGTAGCTCGGATTTCATTTTTCTATTATTCATCCTACTGTTTCGTTAGCATAAGTAATGATGTGTGATAGATAGATCAAAACACAACTAAACTAAAGCAGTCTAAAATCCAGGTCAGATGGAGGTAACTCTCGTTAGATTTCTCTTATAATATTGTTGATCATCCTTAGTATGATAAATAAATGTAGTTCTTCTGTTAATCTACAGAACTCACAAAAGTCTACTAATGAGTTACAATTTAAGTTTTATTCCCATGCTTCTTAGGTGTTCGGTATGTTATTACACCGTATATTATTTTCGACAGTATTTGCAGAGAATTATATTACGGCAATTAAAATGCAATCATGAAGACGTTAATGTAGGAGCCTCGAAGTTTAGTCACCATAAGGAAATAAAATTATTTAATAATGAGCTAAGATGTTTTTGACAGTCGTTAAACACATGCTTGTTTAGTTCAACGAATCAGAATAGTATCAGAAAAGTATTGTATCGGTATTTTTTACTTTTTTGTGAATTTTATGCATTTTGCAAGTTTTTAGTAGGTTTATTTTATGTACATATAAACGTCTACTGGATAGGCACATTTATTATTGTAGGTACATACAGTGAATTTATTTTATAAAATCTGGTTATCTAAAATGAAAGCTGTACGTACCTAGATATGCCATTCAATTTTTGTTTGTTTTTAGGTTTCCTATAACAGTTTTAAAAGCAGTTCTGGGAATTTCATATTTCAATATAAATGTAATCATTTTTAATATCAGATTTAAGATATGTTATATGCAGAATGCTATTTTTCGATTCAAAAAGCAGTATGGATGTTTGTATAAGTGATATCGTTGTCTGCCAATACTATTCTTGAGACGTCTTGAGAATTTTTTTTTCTAAACTAAATATAGAGTGGAAGAGTAACATTACATATTGGTAGATCGAAATACTCTCTTCAATATGTTGTTAGGTTTAGGAAAATTATTAGATACCATTCAACTTTATACGCTTGGTGAGCTAAGCTATAATGGAATTGCAATCCATAAAGCCTAGTTCACAACTCGGTCATGAAACTGCGAATTATGGTCGTGTCTGCATTTCTTGCAAATTACAAGGCTCTGGATCATAAATAATGTTCATGTTGCGCACTGTGAATTTTATAACATACTGTTGATGGAGTTTTTTTTATGTTGGCATTGTAAACCTCTTGTTTACTGAAAACTATACTGTGTACAAGTATTCCAACGTTACTATAAAAGTAAAAGTTTACTTTGATGCTATTTCATGCAATAATTCGTTATTTATTCGCTGTATAATCTTTCTTTGTCTATAATTATTTGTTAATCCAAAAGTAATTTCATACATTGAGATTTATCACCCAAATTTGAAAAAAATAAATAAATAAGCGAATCATTATCACTTACTGAAAACTATACTGTGTACAAGTATTCCAACGTTACTATAAAAGTAAAAGTTTACTTTGATGCTATTTCATGCAATAATTCGTTATTTATTCGCTGTATAATCTTTCTTTGTCTATAATTATTTGTTAATCCAAAAGTAATTTCATACATTGAGATTTATCACCCAGATTTGAAAAAAAAATAAGCGAATCATTATCACTTTATGCATTATAGTACAGGAATTTCGAATATAAAATGTGCCTTATCTGAATGTGTGCCAAATGCCACAAATTGTTCGGCCGATAGCCTCAAACAACTTAAATTTTATTATAAATCCTTTTTGTTGTAACGAGCTTATTGCCATACTCGCATTTTTCCAAAGTTTTTATTACGTTAATGTAAGTGTGCCGACTTATTATCATAATTCTGCTAATTATTTCGATGGTTTTATTTTTTAAGGATAAAACAAGTTTCTTTAAGTTGCCGTGCTTTACTACTCCCATATGAATGAGTATCCGGAATTCCCATTTGCGTTGTATAACTATACAATTTATACATTAAAAATCATTAAACGGGTACCTTCTAAGTTCTATTTATTATTAAAAGGAACGTGGATATATAGTGCTGAAAGTTATAAATTGCTATACACTAGGTGGTGGGTTGGATCCTGGGGATATGGGGGAGGGGAGACATATCCCCCACAATAATATGATCAAATGGTGATAGCAATTTTCAATTGAAATCGAGAGATAAATCTGTATAGAATATTCTTTTAATTTTGCATTAACTCTACATCGATTATTCAATTGTTTTTAATTAACTCAAGTAAGAATTACATATACATATGTAGAAATACATTATCAATTCCGATATTTGTTTGTGAAACACTATTTTATGTAAAATCTAATTTGTATATTAAAGTGAAAATCATCACTGAGATATATGCTAGTTTTGCATGGATTGCACCGCACTGTTCCTATTAGTTTTGACTATCACTGTCATCTATTTTTAGCATAGGTTTTTAGCAACGTTTTAAATTTATTCCTAGTGAAAAATCCAGCAAATTTGCAACGCAAAATTATGAGAAATGATGTAAAGTACTTCAGTGACATGCAATTAAGAAGCATAAATGTCGAAACGTTAAGGTTGATATTCCCAAGACATTTAGCGACATCGTTCCACCTTAATTAATAATATAATCCAAGAACAGTACATAAATCTTTCCTGTACATTTTCAGTCATTCTCGTCCATACAGCACATTGTCTGGTTCGCATGGGTGTAGTCTTGTATGTACTTGTTGCCCTGAAGTCTGCTTGATATGCGCCTTCATTTATTTCTTAAGTTAAAGGTGTAGTAGTAATAGTTTTCTTTATGTTGCAATAATTGTCCAGCTCTGTTGTCAGCCCACACGTTTGAAGATGATTGTCATTTTACCTAGCAAATGCAGGCATCCATGCATGTGATGAAAATCGTGAAGGGAGGTAATTTTAAATTTTCAACAATAGTACCATCATGTTCTAAATGGAGTTCCACCTCTTTAGTCTGTTAAATGAGAAATCACAATTGTTAATTCAGGAGTCAAATGGCCACGTGGTTCAGTGTACTTTTTCTTACACCCACCCTCACATTCTAGAATAGTCACTTTGCAGGTACTGCCCTTCGTTGCAAATTTAGTAAGGAGAATGCTTCCGTAAGGATGGAGATTTACAATAGAGATTGTTTCAATACCGACCAAAATATTCTTACTCGAGGTAGACTTATAGCCCGTAATCTTTCATAAGCAGTCTGTCATGTCATTTTTTCGCCAAACTGCTTGCTAGATCGATGTGAAATGCAAGAAATAGCACTTTGGCTTATTAAGATTCTACCATTTTTCAAAAGATTATCCTGTCTATATTACCCTATAAATAAATAAAAATCCTTGGCTCAAAATGCGGTGCAAAAAATTAATGAAGTACAAAAAACATAAATTTTGAATTCATTTTGACAGCGATGCATCGTTTATCACGTGCGTGAATTTTAATGAAATGGAACTGAAGTTCAGTCGAGTATTCCTTGGTGAGTAATCCAGTTAGGATAGTGATCTCCACAAGTTTAAAAATTTGCTTGGGTTTGGGCGTTGTCCATTAATCACTGTGCAAGTAGAATTGGGTTTGAGAAATGTGCACGACAGAATGAGAGGTTCAATTTAAGTGCGACATCACATCATCTTGCAATTCAATGAAATTCTACGTTTGAATTTATTTATTCTATGTATTATGCTTATATTGTGTAACTCAAATTCTATAAGTACTCGTATCAAAACATGTCATGCAATTTTATATGATTGTGTAAAACACGTATCTATTTGGTACAGATTCGTAGTTTAATATTCAGAACTTTCTGCTTTTCAAGTTTTGATCTATTTTGCTTTACTAAATTCTCAGTTTATTGTCGGTACTGAATTCTCTTACATTCACTGTGACCAGACTTGCTGTAGTTCATATTTGTTGTGATCAAACTTGGGATTTGACTAGTAGGCGTGTGGATTTTTTTAGAAACGATATGAGCGGGATGGTGAATTACATGATTTAATATGTAATATGTCAAGGCAGAACAACATGGAATTTCCCACGTTTCTGGGGAGCTTTTGTATGTTCATTAAAAATGCATGTTATTACATATTTATGGCATGTGTTTTTGATTAAGTAGCATAAACAAAAGATGCAGAGCACTTGCAATGCGACTGTTCGACAGTCAGACGAGTTTTATTGATTTAGAAGACATGCTTCGAGCACATTTCAATATTCCCTAGCGATATATGTATAGACATTTTCCAAATCATATTTTCTCTTAGAGAAATCATTAAACATTCGTCGAGTATTAAAAATCCAGGGCGAAATTGAAAATATGTATACAGTATGCGCCATTTATTTATATGCCAACTTAATGTGGTAAACTAATTTAATGATTCTTTGTTTTATTGTGAAAAGTAATAATAACAAGTAACTGATAGAATGTTCATATTATTTATTAAATACTTCAATGTGGCAAACTAATTTCATGTTTTTTTTTATTTGATGGGGAAAAGTAATAATCTAGCAAATTATATATTTCTATCTGGAATATAACGAAGAAATATATTACATTTACAATGACATACTATATTGTGACAAATTCACGCAGTTTCATACTAGCTATTTTAATCATGCCATGACCACTTATAATTGAACACATGATCACATAATTGCATATGCCAATGTTGAAATGCTTGTAAATATATACTTGTTAATGTTAAAATCATTAGGAGAACTTTAAATATTTATTGATTAACGTTGTTGTTAACCTGTTTATCTAGTAAAAGGATGATACCAATAGTATTTCAGCAACACCTAACGAATGTTTCTCATTATCGTTATCATTTCGTTAACGTTGGCTGGCTCAAACTCTCTATTATTATTTATGGAGATTTGGATAATAGGCTATATTTCTTTATCGTTATCGTTTCGTTAACGTTGGCTGGCTCAAACTCTCTATAAGTTGTCTACCGTAGGTTGACTTTAGAATTGACACGGAATATGCATACAGCACATCCGTGCAATGTAAGGTATTTTCCACAAAATCGTAAACTTGTGGTTTTTTTCTGCAGTTTCAGAAGTGTGGTACAAATTATAATTTTCACAAAGCTCGCTGTCAATATGTAGTGCAATTAATTTTGTTGAGTTAAACCACGCGTGACAAATAGTTTTCCGTACGCAAATCTGCGTCCTTGCGTTTTATTAATAAATCATCGTCCTCTGAATAGATTTTCTTTCTTCGAGATCGACGATAAAGCGTAATCGAAATTAATCATGGACAAATTCATATGAGTAGAAGGCCTAACTTCACATTGAAATAAAAGTTCGCCACCTTCAAATGTTGGAGGAGGCTGTTTAGGAAATTAGGAACAAAAGGGGAATAATTAACTACATGTAATGTATGAAGCACACCTAAACAGATCATTAAGCATCGATCCACAATGATAGTCAGCAAATATAGGGACTTGTGGTATTAAGGAGGTTTCGTGAACTCTACAGGAAAAAATCAAAAAAAGTTTTTTAATATATTATTTTGCTTTTGGTATAGATATAATGTCCCATTATGACACGATTATTCTAGATATATGTAATCAAAAGTAATTTCTGAAATATATGAATATTAATTTTAAGATTAATTTTATCCTTGCAAAATGCAAAAAGCAAAATGCTGTTAAACGTTTCAA
>JAUJYV010001962.1:0-14483 GCA_033995625.1 Ophyiulus pilosus
TTTGTTAAGGAGGGGTTTGGAGTCGTGGTGTTTGTTAAGGAGGGGTTTGGAGTCGTGGTGTTTGTTAAGGAGGGGTTCGGAGACGTGGTGTTTGTTTAAGGGGGAGTTTGGAGTCGTGTTGTTTGTTTAAGAGGGGTTTGGAGTCGTGGTGTTGGTTTGGGAGGGGTTTAGAGTGGTGGTGTTTGTATTTGGGGGTGTTGGAAGTCATGATATTTGGGTGGGTTTGTGTCATAGTTGGGGGGAGAGGATTTGGAGTTATAGAAGTTGGGAGAGCTTCTCAATCATGGTGTGCGATTTGTGGTGGAAGGGGAGGAAAGGACAAAGTCATTAGTTCTGAAATAGGGGAGGGGCATTAAGACATAGTTGAGGAGGAGATTTTGAGTCATAGTTGGGAGAGGGGTTCTGAGTTATAGAGGTTCTCAGTCATGCAGTTTGTTTTGTGGGGTTCTAAGTCATGGTGACTGGGGGTTTTAAGTCATAGTTGAGAGGAAGGGGGGGGGGGTCTCAGGCACAGTTTTGAGTTTCTAAATTATAGAGCTGGAGGTAAGTTACGAGTTTCATATTATAGGGGAATTTAGAATCCTAGAAGTAAGAGAGGGGACATCACAATGCTAAGTTAAAATCTTACCTGCTTTTCCTCCTGATAAGTACTGACAAAGCTAACTTTTGTTTATTTTTATCCAACAGCACTTTCTGCCAAAGGAATTCACGAATTAGTTGTAAATGCAGTTGAAAAATGTGATGCTGACCTCGTGGATGATTTGTACTCTAATATTGTGCTTTGTGGAGGCACAGCACAAATTCCTGGCCTCGTCCAAAGGATGAAAAAAGAAATGATGAAGTTGGTGACTCCAGATGTTGAAATTAATGTTACAAAATCCACGGATTTGTCTTGTGCTTGGACAGGGGCTTCTGCTTTGGCATCCAGTGCAATTTTTAGACAAATGTGTACAAACAAGGACAAATATGATGAACTTGGGACCCATTATCTCCATGAAATGGCTGAGAGAAAATCATTGCTTAATATGCAGGCATTTAAGTTCTTGAGATGAGGTGAAAGGTTAAGAAAATGTAATTATTTAATATTTATATATATTAAATAATTGTGATAATATTAAATATTTTAACAATTATTTGATATTTATAAATATTAAGTAATTAAATTTATTTTATTAACCTTTGACCTCATCTCAAAAACTTAATTATTACTTATAAATAATTGAGTTTTCTTAATCTTGTTATTATCAGTTGTATTAAAATTATGTAAATCAAGATCAATAAATTTAATTTCAAATAAAATATATTGTACGTGCAAATTTAATCGGGGAACATAAATTAATGTACATGTTATGAAATACAAACTATACATCAGACATGTACAATTTTACAAAGGAGGATTTATGATATTCAACTTGTAATTTTTACTAATTTTTACTAATTTTTAATGATATTATTTTATATGCCTTATTCGCATGTCTAATTGAAAAATTAAGAAGTTGTTTACATCATTTCATAAATAAAACATGTACATGTAAATAATCTATGTAAAAACATGTAGAAAACCAGGTATATTTTCACATTGTACAGTAATAATGCCTGTTTTTTCAATATATGACTAGACCGGAAACTGGACACATGAATATGACCATATACATGTAAGGGCATGTACGGCCCAAAGATAAATGAGAAATTTTCCTTACCTCGCTTTAACATGAAAATGACATGATATTTGAGAAAAACTTCACAAAAATGGAGAAATTTCCTGTAAAAAGAGACAGACTTATTTCATAGTAATATAACTAAAATTATGAAGAAAAAAAAAATAGAAAAACCACATCATTTACTTAATTTTTATTTTGGTTTATAAGTACATGGATGATGTTTTTGAAATGATTCAGCAAAACATGAACACAATAAAACATGTTTAAGTAGATGTTGTTCGGATAGCTGACACCAGATATGAGATGAATGTTGATGACATTTTTTACAGACTCTATAGAAACTCAAAAAACTTTGAAATTCAAAGATGTAAACATATGTTAAATTAACTAAAATGTTTAGAAACATTTGCGATGAACAATGCTCGGTCCAGATTCATCATATTCCTGTTTGCTGATCCACATCTGTTGGAAGGTGGACAAAGAGGCCAAGATGGATCCTCCGATCCAGACGGAGTACTTCCTCTCTGGTGGAGCAATGATTTTCACCTTCATTGTTGGTGGTGCTAATTGTGTGATTTCCTTTTGCATACGGTCAGCAATACCAGGGAACATACTGGTTCCTCCGGACATCACGATGTTTGAATACAGATCTTTACGGATATCAACATCACATTTCATGATGGAGTTGTAGGTGGTTTCATGGATACCACTAGCTTCCATTCCTGTTTGAAAATAACAGTGTTTGACTTTAGTACATATCTTTAAACAACCAAAAATGTGGATACTTTGGCTTGTGTTGGGTCTTTGGGCCAGTCATCGTTTTGATCAGTCAGAATGTTTTAAGTGTTATTCTGGTGACTTACCAATATATGGACATGAGTGGGCCCTTACATCTCAGTTATGTAAAATTGCAAATTTACACAATGGCTGGAATTATTAGCTTCAGGACCACATCTGTGGTTACACTGGTTTGTGACAAGGTCACACACCCTCTTTCAGTATTGAGAGTGTAATTGTAATGTTTCACATGAAATGACAGAGGACCACTGTGAAATAGGACCCTTTGAGGCCCAGCTTGTATCGCCTGTGGCTTGATATTGTCTGAGTCATGGTTGGGGATCCTGAGGGGGAAGTGGTGGGTTGGGTTGATGGAGAGTAGAGGTCACGATATTGGCCACCCCATTGGTGAACCAGATAGTAGGCATGCTGGGATAGGTCAATAGAAATGAGAACAGATTAGGGAGGGGGAGATGGCAGGAAGTGGGAGGGATTTGATTCTGGTAGAGTTAGGAGCTGGTGCCAGTCAAATGACTGGGGGCAGGGACTGGAAGGGTACAGAGCAAGGATATAGCCCTATATAATTTTTCCACTAGGGATATGCCTTGAAAAATGCAATGGCCCAAAGTTATCCCACATGATCTTGTAACACTGGGACTGAAATTGTTGGGATTATCCCTCCACCAAAAACTAGCCCAAAATATCCACAATTTACTGTACTTAAAAAGTACATCAACTTACCTAAGAAGGCTGGTTGGAAAAGTGCTTCTGGATCACGGAATCTTTCATTACCAATAGTGATAACTTGACCGTCTGGCAATTCGTAAGATTTTTCCATGGCACTTGAAGCAGCCGCTGTTGCCATTTCTTGTTCGAAGTCCAAAGCCACGAAACACAATTTTTCCTTAATGTCCCTAACAATTTCTCGTTCAGCAGTGGTGGTAAAAGTGTAGCCTCTTTCAAGAAGGATTTTCATGAGGTAATCTGTTAGGTCTCTTCCAGCCAAATCGATACGTAAAATGGCATGGGGTAAAGCGTAACCCTCATATATGGGTACGGTGTGGGACACACCATCACCACTGTCCAAGACGATACCCGTTGTACGACCCGAAGCGTAAAGCGACAGAACGGCTTGGATGCCAACGTACATGGCAGGAGTGTTGAAAGTTTCAAACATGATCTGAAATGCCCAAACTTTCAACATTAGGCCCATAATAAATACATGTGCACGATTTCCACATAGAAATGACTGAGACCATATCGGTGACACTGCCACAAATATTTTTAATGTAGGACTACATTTGGTAGAATTATAAAATATTTATGAAAATTATTCCTTCTAGTCATTAGTGTGGATAAATACAAATTCTGTAATGCTTTGGATAAAATTTTCCACAGTTTGCAACATAACTGACTTTGTATGGAAAAAGTGCCACCGTCGGTTCAAGACGAACAGTATTGGGAACAAGTTTCTTCCATCATCTGCATATGGCATATTTAATTTAACTAGATACATGCACTGAAAATGGCATCTTTAGACTAAGTCCACACCAGTGTCTTTTCACCACCCAGAAAAGGGTGTAAAAAATTTAAAAGTTCCACCTGTATGTGGTGAACACACCTGCACGAATGTACACGTGTAAGAAACAAACAGGTTATTACTTGAGGGAACTTTGTTAGCTGAAAAGTAAACAGTGTTGGCTATAGTGTTTATTTTGATAGCTACAGTGTTTATTTTGTTAGCTGTAGTGTTTACTTGGTTGGCTGCAGTGTTTGCTTTGTTGATTGCAGTGTTTACTTTGCTGGCTGCAATGTTTACTTTCCCAGCAGTATTTTTGCACTGAAGTGCAGTTAATGGCAGAATTTAAAACTGCAAACATTTTGTAATAATGAATGGTAGAAAAAGTGTCTTTTTTGCCATGAAACTGCAAAAGTGCAGTTCCAAAGGGGAACAAAATGCAGTTTTTGTTTCATTATACATCAGATAAAGTGCAGTCAATATACAGAAGTACAGTAAATGTTTGGTAAGAGCAGTTTTTCTGGATAACTGCAATTTTGTGGTTCATTTTTTTTTTCTACTGGGTTGTTGGGTGGAATCTGACCAGCCTTATTCAAGTTGATAAGGTCCATTTTTTTTTACAATTTCAGGCTCTTTTTATGTGTGAAAAGATGCTTTTGTGGCCTTAGCCTTATACCAAAAACCAAGATGTAGTCCTATGTCAAAGATGTGGTGATATCACTATATCTACACTTATGTTTATGTTACCTGTGTCATTTTTTCCCTGTTGGCTTTAGGATTTAAAGGAGCTTCTGTTAGTAAAACAGGATGTTCCTCTGGTGCAACCCTCAATTCATTGTAAAAAGTGTGATGCCAGATTTTCTCCATATCATCCCAATTGGTGACAATTCCATGTTCAATTGGATATTTCAATGTTAGGATTCCTCTTTTACTTTGGGCTTCATCTCCAACATAGCTATCTTTCTGGCCCATGCCAACCATGACACCCTAAACAAATAAAAATTATATTGAAACATCCGGATATGACTGGGTTTGACTGACTCATGAGTCTAGTCACACCTATATTTTATCAAACAATGGCTACTGATAAGATATCATGGCATAAAAAAATAAAAATTGATATACCTGATGTCTGGGTCTGCCTACAATGCTTGGAAACACTGCTCTGGGAGCATCATCTCCAGCAAATCCAGCTTTGCACATACCAGATCCATTGTCAACTACTAAAGCGGCAACTTCGTCGTCACACATTTTTTATATGCTGTTTTGAAAATAGAAAAAAAATTTGAAAAATTGTTGAAATATTCTACTATATATACTGTATGAAAAATGTCAAAATTTAATCAAAGATTCTGCATTGTTTAGTAACATGCACTGTACAGTAAAACGTCTCTGCTCTCTCCTGGTGGATACCAAATATTATAAATTTCCCAATTATGTGCCATGTAAAATGTCACGAATGGCTGTTTCAGAAATTGGACATGTATGTCATATATGTTTTTCTATCAATAGTTTATAAAAATACAACATATTTAATTGTAACATATTTAATTGATTATTTACAAAATATTGATTTGTAAAGAGCATATTCACAAAATTTATTTTTAAAAAATTATACTTATTTTAAAATAATTACTGAAAAATGTGTCCAACATATTTCATAAAACCCTGGTGGTTTTAAATTATAAAAAATTCTACTAAAAAATTGTACTACAAAATTTAGAAAATTTCATTTTGTTTACACTACTATAAATTATTATTTTCTTACAGATTTTCTAACAATATTTGCAGCATATCCTTGATCAAATTAAAACAACTTAACAAATAGTTAATAATTTTCACATACCTTAAAAGTTTGTATATTTGAATTGTCAGCACAGCTTATGGGAAGCTATAAAATATTCAATGATATATTTGAAGATTTTCACTTGTATTTATACTATATTAAGTTTATCAGATAGCTGTTTTTATCAGCAAATACGTGTACACATACTTTAGATTAAAGTGTTGAAATGCATGGTAGTCAACGTCAAAAAAGTCCATATATGGGTATCAAGCAAATATAGGTCTACTTGTTATCAGTGACTATGTAAAGGCATGACAAAAATTATGAGAAATTGGGTTTTTCTTGGATAAAACCTTGATATGACTCAAATTGAAATATGCTTTTCATCTGGCCATATCAACGACATAAATACAGTATACTGAAGGCATCATTGGCTGATTCATTGAAGCATGGACATACGGTAGGGGAAACTGGGGAACATTGAGACACTTTTTACTGAAATATTTTAGCACATTCATGTGTGGTTTAACTAAGTTGGTGTGGATGTGAATTTTATGAAACCAATTCTATCAAATCTAATGTTAAATTTTAATCTTTGAAAATTTGTTGTGTTGGAAGTCTTATTTTACCCCACTTTGAGGTAAAGTGAGACACTTTATGAATTGGGCAAAATTATGAAAAAAATATTATAATAATTTGCATTTGTCATTGTTAGACATGAATAGTTGTATTTAAAATTTTCTAAAATAATTTCGACTCATTTTCATTCATTTAGCTCAAGTTAGACATATGCAAATTAATAATTATCAAAATTGACAGCAATTACAAAAGTGAAAATTCAAGAATCGTTAAGTGAATGTGTCTCAACTTGTCCCAAAATAAGTCGTCTCAGTTTACCCCACACGAAGATTGCCCAATAGAAACTTTAATTGCATCAAAGGCAATTACATTCAACTAAAACGATGCGTTTATATTTATATAGCAATAAAATATGTATCAATTAGCAACAGATGGAATATCTGCAACAGAATATTTAGGTGAAAAAAACGATTATTTTTATAAGCAAAAAATGTGATTTTAGGACCCAAAAACCAAGTGTTTCAAATTGCACAAAGGTTCACAATGAGTAATTTTCGTTTGTCATTTAATCTTAACATGAAATTAAATGTGTCAATTATTTTATCTTTGAACCCTCTGAAAATATCACTTAATGAACAATATTACCAAGAAGGAAGTTTTAAAAACAAAATTCACAATAATTGCACTTTTGTAACATCCAAAAAATTCGATATCAATTTTAATCACAATACACAATGATTATACTGATAACAGAGATAAATACAGTTGTATAACCATATATGGTGACAAACATATTTTTCTATAGTATTTGCAAAGTATCGTCATCAACAACCAAGATAACAAAATTCGACATGTCATCATACTTTCGATTTTATTAATTGATATTAATCACTAAGAATTTTTATTGTAAAATTTTAAACAACTTGAGTCTTAATGAGAAATAAAAATCAAAATTTTTTCTTTTAGTAGACATTTTTATTTTTTTACTAATGGCAGCAATCATGCATTACACCTATGCTTTGCAGGAAAGCTTGCTTATAGAAAAAAATTTAAAAAAATGCTTTTTTAGTTTAGTTATTAAAGATATGACAAAATATCCAATTAAAAACTTGTAAAGTGTCATTACATTAATGTATTATGAACTTTTATGACTTTAAATTAAGATTGCCAAACTTTCAGTGGACATTTAAATTTTTTCTCTAATGGCAGCAATCTTGCATTACACCTATGTTTTACAGAAAAGCTTGCTTAATTAAATAATTATAAAAATGTTTATTTTAGTTATTAAAGATATCAGAAAATATCCAATTAAAAACTTGTAAAGTGTCATTAAATTAATGTATTATGTACTTTTATGACATTAAATAAGATTGCCAAACAATCGGTGGACATTTTTATTTTTTCACAAATGGCAGCAATCATGCATTACACAGATGCTTTACAGAAAAGCTCGCCTATATTACTTATTATTTCTTGCAAAACGAATTAATTTATACACATTTTCACTGCAGGAATGTGTAAATTCAATATTTTCCAATATACATATTATTATTTGTTTTTTTTAAAGAAACAAACTGTGCGGGTAACAAAAGACCTTCACCGGTTATGTTTAACCCCTTTTTACGGTGAATATTACAGAAATTCATATACATTAAATCATTTTTATTCACATATTATGTCTTAGTTTACAGTTTACAGTCCTGTGCAGAATCAACAAAGGGCCCTTCCTGATCCTGTGCAGAAGCAACAAAAGTCCCTTCATGATCCTGTGCAGAAGCAAAAAAAGCCCTTCCTGATCCTGTGCAGAAGCAACAAAGGGCCCTTCCTGATCCTGTGCAGAATCAACAAAGGGCCCTTCCTGAATCTGTGCAGAAGCAACAAAGGGCCCTTCCTCATCTTGTGCAGAAGCAACAAAGGTCTTAACATTCTGCGAGGTACTCGTGAGGTCAATGTCACAAATAATAATTTTCCAACGGCAGCCGGTATTTCACCAACGGTATCTTTCCCCGTATTATCAATTATTTTGTAAAAATGGCTATAATTTTATAACATTTACCATTTTAATGATCATAATTAAATGTAAGCGCACATCTCCTGTTCAAGTCAAAAGGGTCAAAAGAAGACCTTCATCGGCCATGTTTTTCCAAGTTTTACACTGAACATTATTGTTGAAGTTATCACAAAAAACAGCAAAATAAATCATTCTTCACCTTTTTTTTATTATTCCATTGTTTACAGTTACATGAATGATTTTTTATTAAAAACGGATCTACAATTATCCTTTATTTCAAGAAAAATTCTATCCCGGCATATGATTCTGTTCTTTGGATTACTGGTACCAGATATGAGATGGATGATGGCAACTGACCACTCCTGCACTGATGTTGTGTTTATAACCTGTAAACTCAAATTGAGGTTTTGAAAAAAACCAAGATTGTGACAACTGTGCTAAAACAGAAGTTGGGGCGTTTAGAAACATTTGCGGTGAACAATGCTCGGTCCGGATTCATCGTATTCCTGCTTGCTGATCCACATCTGTTGGAAGGTGGACAAAGAGGCCAAGATGGATCCTCCGATCCAGACGGAGTATTTCCTCTCTGGTGGAGCAATGATTTTCACCTTCATTGTTGGTGGTGCTAATTGTGTAATTTCCTTTTGCATGCGGTCAGCGATACCGGGGAACATACTGGTGCCACCGGACAGCACCGTGTTAGCGTAGAGATCTTTACGGATATCAACATCGCATTTCATGATGGAGTTGTATGTAGTTTCATGGATACCACAAGCTTCCATTCCTGTTTGAAAATAACATTTTTATGTTAAAAAATTGAAATTAAGTAGATAAAGGACGTGTTACGGGACAACTTGTTCCTCCACATTGATTCTCAGTACCGGTGCCGGGTTATTTTGTGCACTAGACATAACTTAATACTTGGGCCCCAAATTATTTATCTCGTGCCCTTGTAACCAGTGCTGTTACTATCGGGTAGAAAATGCAAGCTATACTTAGGGGTCTCAGGGTTGATTGGGCCCAAGGGCCCATAGAGTCCCAGAGATTAAATGTTTCTGCTTTTTGACTTACGACTACGTATTTGCTTTCGGTACTGGGTGTAAATTCAGCAAAGTTGGTGTAACAGCTAAAGGCAGTGAGGGCCCAAAAATAAATGTTGCTTCTGGGCCCAAAAATAGTAGTTGGGCACTGCCTGTGACAAAGGCACATTCTAGTGCCTCACTTTCAACATGCTGCTTTCTGGACTTTAGCGGTTAAGATCCGGTCCACAGTCTGAAGTTGAGAATATTAGTCATTTGCATTTGTCCTGAGCCCTTTTGAAGTCCTTGCTGGTTGGGCCCTATTGATTGTAATTTACATAGAATCGGGTGATACTGAATTTACAAAAGACTTGTGTAATGGGGGTTTAAGGGCCCAAAGGCGACTAAGGCTAAAAAGGGCCCAACCGGTTGCAAGTTGATCCTGTAGAGGATCTGCAGGGCCATCAGGGTACATTCAAGTGACAGAGAGGACGATAGACTGACTGGATCCCAGTTCCGAAGAACGCCTTAAGTTAGCCCTTAAAGGGGTGCTGCCCCTTGATTTTTTTCCCTAAACCAATCAACTTTACTGCACTTTACTGCAAATGTTGGAGGAAAACAAGTTGTCCTCAAGAACCTGTTGGGAATATGTCTACATTGGATTCTTACCCAAGAAGGAAGGCTGGAACAGAGCTTCTGGATCACGGAACCTCTCATTACCAATAGTGATAACTTGACCGTCTGGTAATTCGTAAGATTTTTCAATGGAACTCGAAGCAGCCGCTGTTGCCATTTCTTGTTCGAAGTCCAAAGCCACGAAACACAATTTCTCCTTAATGTCCCTAACAATTTCTCGTTCGGCAGTGGTGGTGAACGTGTACCCTCTTTCGGTGAGGATTTTCATGAGGTAATCTGTGAGATCACGACCAGCCAAATCCATACGTAAAATGGCATGAGGCAAAGCGTAACCCTCGTATATGGGTACGGTGTGGGACACACCATCACCGCTGTCCAAGACGATACCCGTTGTACGACCCGAAGCGTACAGCGACAGAACCGCTTGGATGGCAACGTACATGGCAGGAGTGTTGAAAGTTTCAAACATGATCTGGATGCCAACAAGAATATCAACAGGAAATTCATTTTTTGATTCATTGAAAAAATTCAAGATCTTTTGCTTATGTGCCAGAGATTTGAGATGTTTTCTCTGAAACTGACCTGTGTCATCCTTTCCCTGTTCGCTTTAGGATTTAAAGGAGCTTCTGTTAGTAAAATAGGATGTTCCTCTGGAGCAACCCTCAATTCATTGTAAAATGTGTGATGCCAGATTTTCTCCATATCGTCCCAATTGGTGACAATTCCGTGTTCAATTGGATACTTCAATGTGAGGATTCCTCTTTTGCTTTGGGCTTCATCTCCTACGTAGCTATCCTTTTGGCCCATGCCTACCATCACACCCTAAACAATAAAATTACATTGAAATTCCCATTTACAATATTCTTCACAAATGTGATTTAATCATCCCTGGTAAAATGTTTCGTAAATTATCTACTACGTATCTGAAGACGGCATGAAACGCGCGGAGACGTAATGCGAAATGAATAAAAGTCTGATTCTTTTATAAAAATTTGCTAATCTTAAATTCAATACTTGTCAGTATATTAAAAGCCAAAAATAAAGTTACACCTGTAGGAAAGTTATGTTGAAATTCCACTGTCTGATATTAAGTAAATTTCCTGACAAACAAATGGACTCAGTTGTATGTAAATAGTGGGTTATATTTTAGGGAAATTAAATTCCTGACAAAGAATGTGGTCCGGCCACTCCTCAATAGTAAATGATGGTAAGTGATATCCTAACAAAAGTTAAGTGCAGTTATGTAAACAATGAAAAGGAACCTGTTCCACTTCCTGGAAAGGTTGGTTGGGGTTTAAGAGCCTAAAGGCGACTAAGGCTAAAAAGGGCCAAACAGGTTGCAAGTTGAACCTGTAGACGTCCTGGAAAGGACTCTTATCCTATGATTCTGGAGATATCCATATAATATTGATAACGATAAATGTAAAATACACGGACGCCTGCTGCTCCATATGTCAAAGGGTACCTTAGTATTATTTACTGCTGTGCCCTACATAATATTTATAATTAGGTTAGGTTTATAAGAGGTTGTCATGGATTTTTCAAGTTTTATCCTGAATAAGCTTGTTTTATTCAAGGACATTGCTGATAAACTTTCGGGAGAAGTGATTAATCAAACTGAGAGTTGAGTTCATTTTTTATTTACCGATAACTGCGTTATATTGAATTATTTTATCGGGCTGGCAAGCCTATGTTAATCGATAACCAGAACAGAAAAGTGGGCGATGCGAAAATCAAATATAAAGATTAATTTGACGTACGAACATGAGTCTAGATCAAAGTCTGGGTTGTCAGATAGCGGCTTGGATCAGTAAACATTTCACTTATCGCTACAACTAACATAAGTTTCGGGCACAGAAAACACGACCCAAAAAGTGAAGGCAACCTTATCGGAAATAAAAAATATGAAGGCTATAGAAAATAATTTTTTTAAAAATTTTATATACCTGATGTCTGGGTCGTCCAACAATACTGGGGAAGACGGCCCTTGGAGCATCATCTCCAGCAAATCCGGCTTTGCACATTCCGGATCCATTGTCAACTACCAAAGCGGCAACTTCGTCGTCACACATTTTCTAAAATGCTGTTTGATTTTTCAAAAAAACAATGTGTTGAAGTCAAGAAAATTATGTTTCTTAACAAATCTTTAATGTGGTTTGAATCTCCCTATCTTGTCCCCGTACAATTTTCTTACGGATTTGAGTCTTCTCTTAATATCATGTTTTTATAAAACTTAGACATGTATTATCTTAATTCAACTTTATATTTAAGTACATAGTCGACTTACGACCTATGTGACTTAATAATGTTCGACTTTACGACCGGATTTTGTTTTTTTAAAGTTTTGACATAAACTGTTATATATTCATATATATGAAGAATTATTTACAACTATGTCCAATTTCTGATATTCATACATAGGTACTGATTAAATATCCATGTATAATTTCACTACCCATTATTTAAAAACAGGATTAAATAGATAAATTTAAAGCATCTAGAGATGCTTTAAATTTAAATGTTGTTGATTAAAGTTGCTTATTTAAATCAATATCATGTTAGAATGTTTAGAAAGCCATATAAGATGGACTTGTTGAACATACCTGAAGGTCTGTGATTGATTGTCAGGAGTCGTCAACACCAAAGTTGTGTATTATAAAGTGAAAGACTTGTGAATTCTGCATCACGTTTATATACTTGTGGCTTATTTCTGTTATCGTCCAAAACGTCACTTATCATCGCATAAATGATAAGAGTTTATAGTGTTTGATAAATCATTCAGTTTTTAATAACTCGATGATAAATGTTTAAAATAGTTAGATGACAAATGAGGAATTTCAAAAAATGTACATTATGTGGTCCTTAGATAATAAAAAATGAAGGTTTACTGCTAATGCATCCATCATCAAAAATGTCAATTAAAAATTATATAATAATCATGTTAATTTCGTTTTGGAAATTTGTAATTCACAATAATAATAAATACATTATTTTTACGGAAAACTTGCGTGGCAAATATAACAAGTAATTTATAAAAACTGGATCGGAAAATCAACAGTGTATTTTTATTACTTTTTATAAACTCCGGATTAACCGGCCCTCTCCCTTATCCAACCTCTGACCCCAACAAGGTCGTTAAGAGGTGTTTTATCACAATTTCATCATTAGACTATCCCTGTGTAGTTAGTGATTTCATACTATCATCATTGCGCTGTTATTGTACAAATTTAGGATGGACAAGTCAATTGATAACAATTCTCGTAATCAGTTAAGAATTATGAAATTGAAAGCAAAATATTAGCCATAACAGGGATCGTCTGCTGATTCCTCAGAACACAACTGGGTAAGGACAAAAAAAAATGGAGAAATAAAATAATCAATATGAACTACAAGCTATAGTACTAAACATTCCGATGTTAAAATTCAGTCGCTGATGTTATTCCTTATCAAAGGAATCTCGCACCACCTGTAACTGGAGGTGATATTACTAAAATTGAGGTCTCCCACGTCACATATTTCTATCATCGATGTAACATCTATCAAAATTATAATCTATTTACAGATTTTCAGACTGTCCTACATAAAGTAGCCTATTTAGTTGAGTTGTTGAACTTGACATACCGTAAAATGTGGATACTTTGGGACAGGGGGTGGGGAGTAAGTCTTAGGACAGTCATTTTGTTCACTTTGAATGTAAATCATGCTTTTCAGCTAGTTGGAGATTCACACTTTTAAGTCATATTGTGGTGACTTTCGAAAGCAATGACAGCCTTCATTTTCTGAATAATGACCACTTTCACGATGGCGCCTTTTTGTGTTTTCGATAATCTCGTCAAACTTTCATCTCTGGAGGAAAAAACTAAAACCGTTGTTGCTAAAACAGCTCGGTACAGTGATTAGCATATGCCACAACCTCGAAAAACACCGATTAATGGCCCTAAGTTACCCCACATGTGATGGGGTAATTAACTTTGGGACAGAAACGGGTGGGAATATCCCTACACCTAGTTGTTATTCAGAGAGTAAAAATGATGCCATATTCGGAAAGATGGGAATTGATTTTATTATACCTGGTCAGCTTCGTGGCGCTATTATTGAACAATTTTTTCATAAATTCAATTAAAAAACACCCAAAAACTGCCCCAAAGTGCTTTTTATACACTAATATTCTTATATGGTATTCCAAGTCAGCACGTGCTAGTCTGGTGCTGTTCTGTTGTTGTCTCGTGCAATATTCTCGTGCTGTTCTATTTCGTCTCGTGCATCTTGGTGCTGTTCTATATTGTTGTCTCGTGCGATATTCTCGTGCTGTTCTATATTGTTGTCTCGCACAATATTCTCGTGCTGCTCTATTTTGTTGTCTCGTGTAATATTCTCGTGCTGCTCTGTTGTCATGTCATGCAATATTCTCGTGCTGCCTGTTCTATATTGTTGTCTCGTGCAATATTCTTGGTGCTGTTCTATATTGTTGTCTCGTGCAATATTAATCTTGGTG
>JAUJYV010001963.1:0-14480 GCA_033995625.1 Ophyiulus pilosus
ACGCTCGTTAAGCGAGTCATTTTTAAAAAAATTATATTGCTCGTTATGCGAGGTGCTCGTTAAGCGAGGTTCCACTGGTCTGGGATAAACGTGTCAACAAACTCTGGTCCTATGTTGAAACATAGCAATTTTCCTCCTCTTTCCAATGGTATTTTCACTGTTGCAGTACGATGTCCGGTTTTCGATTTATAAACGAATATGCACTACTTTTTGAACGCCCCTCGTAGTTTATTTGATTAGGCCTAACGGGTCACATGACCATTTCTGAGACTTCCACGAAACAAAACAAGCTTTTGTGAGTCTGAAAACACGTCCTCTCCATGCAGAAATGAAAAACCGCAACAAAAACGAGAAATTTCTCCGCAATGGCTTTGTTTCCATCATGCAGTCAAATAAAACATCCTTGCTCTCAGGTTCTAAGTCCAGTCGTCGAGCCCATTCAGTGATTAAATTCACCTTTCATTCACCATTTTTTTTGTTCTTCTCTGGCAATTTTGTAAAGTGACGGATTGCGAGACACATGGGTAATATTATCGTGAACAAAAAAAAAACTTACGCTTGAAAGTGCCCTAGGGGATTGTCAGTTTCATTATCCCCCCCTCCCCCCAAAAAAGTATGGATGCAGAACTCAAAATAGAATTCTCACCCTGTTCTCATGGCGGCCATGTTGGATACCATGTTATACGCACAAAAATCTCATGTTAATTAAAATTCCAATTTTACACAATACGTACGTGCTAAATTATGTTAGGACCCATATCAGATTTCAAACTTAATAAACAGCAGAACACACATAGGATGAATTTCGTTAAATTTTCAAATTTCTAGAATGATGAAATTTCAATGTTCCATAACAGAACAAAGAAAACATCTGCAGATTGACAAATGCAATACCGAACAACACTAGAGAGTTTGAGCCAGCCAACGTTAACGAAACGATAACTATAACGAGAACGAGATTCAGCGCTGGCGGCCCGGAATGACATTGGAATGCCATGCTTCGCATAGGGTAGTCCTTGACATTCCTGGCCGCCAGCGCTGTTTCTCGATAACGTAATCGTCAGTGGCGGTTCGCGTAGAGGCACTGTGGAACTGCAGCACCCCTATTTCCACTTCATATTACCGATAAAATTTAATATAATAGAGAGTTTGAGCCATCCAACGCTGACGAAACGATAACGATAAACAGCGCGGGAAGCCCGGATTGTCATTGGAATGCCATGCTTCGCATAGGGTAGTCCTTGACATTTCTGGCCGCCAGCGCTGTTTCTCGTTAACGTTATCGTCGGTGGCGGTTCGCGTATAGGCACTGTGGAACTGCAGCACCCCCTATTTCTACTTCATATTACCGATAAAATTTAATATAATAGAGAGTTTGAGCCATCCAACGCTAACTAAACGATAACGATAACGATAACGTTAACGAGAAACAGCGTGGGAAGCCCAGATTGTCATTGGAATGCCATGCTTCGCATAGGGTAGTCCTTGACATTCCGGCCCGCCAGCGCTGTTTCTCGTTATCGTTACCGTTATCGTTTCGTTAACTTTGGATGGCTCAAACTCTATTGACTCAATGACTCCCAGTTTATACAAAAAACTGTATGGAACTGTGTGCTTCACAGTTCCAGCAGCGTGGAGTTTGACTGTTGTGCGCATGCGCACATAGAAAGCTACACGCGAGACTGCGAGGGAGAGAGCACTGTTGCTCCCACAGTGCCTTCTGTTTGACTTTTGTGCGCATGTGCACAAAAATTTCTGGAGCAGCACCCCCACTTATTTTGGCTACCAGTCGCCACTGGTTATCGTTATCGTTTCGTTAACGTTGGCGGGCTCAAACTCTATTGACTCAATGACTCCCAGTTTATACAAAAAACTGTATGTGCTTCACAGTTCCAGCAGCGTGGAGTTTGACTGTTGTGCGCATGCGCACATAGAAAGCTACACGCGAGACTGCGAGGGAGAGAGCACTGTCACTCCCACAGTGCCTTCTGTTTGACTTTTGTGCGCATGTGCACAAATATTTCTGGAGCAGCACCTCCACTTATTTTGGCTACCAGTCGCCACTGCTTATCGTCATCGTTTCGTTAACGTTGGCTGGCTCAAACTCTCTACTATAGTTAACAGCAGCATTCTTTGAGGATACAGAAGAACAAATATAGGAAATAAGATCAGCTACCTGCATTGCTCAAAAGCAGCGATGCACGAACATAATCACTTAATTACCATTCATTTGGAAATTGTTATTCGCTGCCAAAAGCTTAGCAAATATTTAGGCTAATGAAGTCATTGTTCCTATACTGACCACTGACCACCGTTAAGTCAATTCTGAATTTACTCTTGTACACCGTGACCAAGTCGTTTGGAAACGCCTTTACCCGAGGCTATACAAGTCATCTTGTGTCGGACAGTTTACCATTAGAGAGTTTGAGCCAGCCAACGTCTTAACGTTAACCTTAACGTTAACAGTGGAGCCACGAATGTATCCCTCATTTTCTAACTTAACCCGACCATCATTAATAAAATGACCGACAAAATCACAAAAATTGTATTAACATTTTTAAACCTATTTGCGTCAACGTCCTCATCTTTTATAAACCCCATTTGAAATTCAAATTGGTTCTTTGAAGATTTAATACCATCCTTTAAACGACCTTGACATTTACGACAACAAACATGTTAATTATTTATTCCTACAACTACAATGAATTAACCAGAAGTAGCTAACGGATCTAATTTCTTAAGACAGTAGTTACAACGACCAGTTTTGGCAGGAAAGAGTGTCTATTAAGACACGTCAATGTGCAAAAAAAACAAAAACATTATACGTATTTGCAAAGTTGGCAACTCGAAATAACATTTCGGATACCTTGGCAATGTTCAAATCAATTTGGACCAGTCGTCCATCAATGGATACTGCCCTAACGCCAAAAATATACATAACTATTGATCTATTTGCAAAGAATGTGCCATGCTAGGGAAATTTAGGCCCCAAAACTCACCGTTGACGATTATGAACAGTGCTGTGTTTTTCGAAATGCACATGTGCCTGATCGTTTGAAGGAATAATTTTTAAAAAAACATGGCGGCTCCGAGAACGTTTTCACTGTCTGAACTTATTTAACGCGATTTAGACAGTCTGCACATGACGGAAAGACGTTAAATTTAACGGCGCTCCTCCTAAATACCGTCGATTGAGGTAGTTTTTACTGTTGGAACATATTTAACGCGATTTGGACAAGTCTGCACATGACGGAAGGATATTAAATCTAACGGCGCTTCTCCTAAATACCATCCGTTCAGGGTATTAATCACGTGACTGGTGGACGGAGCCCTAGCGTCAAAATTGGCTGCTAAAACGAATATAACATGGAATTTTACCGTCATTTTCCCTACCGTAAGTGAACGGTTGGATGTTTGCTAAATTTCCCTACTGTATACAGTTGCATCGTTCAAAAATACACTTTGAGTCAAACTTAAAGAACCTTTTGTATAGGATATCAGATGCGTTTAATTGGCATTCTGACTGGAATATGCTGCAAGAACATGTTCACAGCTTGAGAACAAATTTAATTCAGCAAAATGAAGAAAAATCTATCAAAAGCAATCATCGAAATAAGCAATACTTTTCACAAACGATGCAAAATATGGCATATAACATAAAGTGCCCATACTGCATATGCGTGTGAACCCCTTCCAGATTTCCATCCATGGTGTGCTGATGGAAGGAAACTTGCACCAATCAAAGGTTCACATCACATGTGACGTCACGCGATGGGGTAATTTCCTCATGAGCATTCTCCCCCACCAAAGGGTGTTTGTTTCAACAAAAATTCGGCGTCGACGCCCCTGATGCAACTCGCGATTGGTGTAACCAACATGGAGAAACCATTTCGCTACATGTCCACCATGTACTCGAGAACATTAGGCTTATTCGGATACAACCGCTGATTTGCAATTACAAGGACGCTCCGTGACGCTCCTGCTTCTGGCGGCTGATTGTTAACGAGTTACCAAGGGGAAAAAAAGCAGCACGTGAATAAATGTCAATATAAAAAAAACAAAGAAACACTTCGTCCTAGAAACTCGGTTGCGCAATAAGCTGAGGAAATCTGCTAAATTGCTCGCAGCAAACATTGGTATGAATCGTAGGAAACGGGGGGAAAAAAAATCACTACAAACAAAATTAGGAAAACTCCCCTGCAATTCACACAAAAACCGCAGCTAGTTTTAGATGCCCCAGCAGTGACACCTACAATAGCCAACGTTTGGAAACAATGGAGAACCAGGTCAAGGATACAAAGGTCCACCTGGAAATATCAAGGGGATATTTCTGTCAATCCCCCTGTAGCATCCCGTGTGTTCATCACGTGGATGCTATGGGCAGAGTGGCACACGTATTGGGCAGAGTGGCACACTACTTCTCAATGGCCAACCTGAAGCCCTTAGTTTGAATCGCGTAAAAAAAACCACCTAGCTACAGTAGCTGTGGTCACGGAATGGATTTCATCCTATCTGCATGTTCACGCGATACGGCTCATTCCGTGTACGGATTAATTCCTGATTCGTTTATTTTTGCAATTCGGTCTTGTCGCTAAAAACCGTACGACATGTACGGTTTTTATGGTAAAAAACTGAGACACCTGATAAAATTCGAAATTCATATATAAAAATTGGAACACAAAACATTCGAAACTGAATAGTGTGTGAACACTGCATCCGGTTTAGCACCTATTCAGCGTAATTTCCGATCAGTCAAAAAACCGCATCGTGTGAACGAGGCATTAGTGTGTATTTTGTAGAAATTGGAAACTTATCTCATTTGTTATTTCCAAAAGAATTTCTTTAAATACTTAGATTTTAAAATATTTAACTATCCATGTTGTTTTTATTACAGTATTTCTTTTTCCAAAACGTTGTGGTTTTCAAGAATGCATCACGTTTTTGGAGACCGTAATGAATTTATTTCTTGGACCTTTACTCAACTTCATGCACACCCTGTAATGCCTTTTAACACCTGCCAAGCGCAGCAAAAATACCCAAGAAAAACAAGCTTACCCTCCACAAACGCAGGGGGGGCCTGGACGCAAACTGGGACACGAACTAGCCCCTGCGTCCGAGCTGCAATTTGGGAAAATTTGAGCGTGCTTGCAGGGGTCAGTTCGCTGCATAGTTGCCCCTCCACAGGTCCCTCCCTCTCACGGGTGTTCTCAATTGCCGCCAAAAGCATTGAACTTGGATCTGGTTCCAGGTAACCGAGTCAGGCAAACGATCGGCAATCGTTCATATTGCATTAAAAGGTTCGCACTGTACCGTAACGCCCAGTTCACACGAGGCCGTATCAGCTGTTTTGCCGCACGAGGTTTTTTTCCAGCGGCGCATGCCTTTCTATCTGCGCGTTCACACGATACGTCTGCTGGATCGTGTGAACGCACAGATAGAAAAGCATGCGCCCCTGAAAAAAAAAACCTCATGCGGTAAAACAGTTGATACGGCCTCGGGTGAACGGTGTGTAACGCCTCGTCCACACGATGCGGTTTTTTGACTGATCGGAAATTACGTTGACTAGGTGCTAAACCGGATGCACTATTCAGTTTCGAATGTTTTGTGTTCCAATTTTCTATATAAATTTCGAATTTTGTCACGTGCCTTATTTTTCGAATATTTTGTGTTCCAATTTCCGTAAAAACAGTATTTTTAACGATTTTTAGCAATACGACCGAATCGCAAAAATAAACGAATCGGGAATTAAACCGTATGCGGAATGATACGTATCGTGTGAACGTGCAGACAGAAAAGCATGCGCCGCTGAAAAAAAAAACCTCATGCGGCAAAACAGTTGATACGGCCTCGTGTGAACGGAGTGTAACGCCTCGTCCACACGATGCGGTTTTTTGACTGATCGGAAATTACGTTGAATAAGTGCTAAACCGGATGCAGTGTTCACACACTATTCAGTTTCGAATGTTTTGTGTTCCAATTTTCTATATAAATTTGGAATTTTGTCACGCGCCTTATTTTTCGAATATTTTGTGTTCCAATTTCCGTAAAAACCGTACATGTCGTACGATTTTTACCAATACGACCGAATCGCAAAAATAAACGAATCGGGAATTAAACCGTACGCGGAATGAAGACGTATCGTGTGAACGTGTGCAGATAGGAAAGCATGCGCCACTGAACAATACGGTAAAAAAACCGCGTGCGGCAAATTAACCGATACGGTTTCGTATGAACTGGGCGTAAAGCCTCCAAATGGCCAAAGCGCGTGGCCCACAAACCAAAAAAAGCATGGCTAAACTTAAAAACATTTAAAACAAAGGCTTTTTCTACTAAACAAATGGGTCAAACGCGTCGATCCACGCGTGTACAACGATCTCATTTTTTAATTTAATAAGATCGCCTCTTTTTTTTTGCATAAAACTCGTACTATATTTGATTAGCGGGTGTTAACCCAAATCACGGTTGCACCACCCAAATCTGATTGAGCAGGGCCAGTTTAATGGCTAGTCGGACGAGTCAAATTAGAAATTTAAACTCGTGTTTTAGTAGTTAGTAGAGTATGACATTTTCAGCATAACATAGATATTTTATGGGGGGGGGGATAAAAAACAGTCTGTCATTCGTCCCCTATTCCGGTTGTTTCCCGAAAGCGTTATGTAAACACGTGTTGTCTGTTTTTAAAAGTGTCTAATCCGCAGATTTGCGACATCCAATTCTGGATTTTTTTTTATTATTATATGACCATGCAGAGTGCGTAGAAAATGCAGCACTTTCAGCTGAGCTCATCAAATTTGTATGAGCAAACCCGTTTCCAGAGTCACGACGCAGCCTGGTTCGCGTGTGCAAATTTTGCGCTAATTGCGCCCGGGTTAGGCCTACATTTTAGGTGAAGCGGAGAGCTTATAATTAGAACGCGTCCCTGAAGGAGTTGACGAGGATATTTAATGGTGAACTTTACATATCGCCTCCCCCTACCGTAATAAACCTGCTTAATAAGATCAAATGCTACTTAATGGACCTTACACCCCCCGTTCACACGAGGCCGTATCAGCTGTTTTGCCGCACGAGGTTTTTTTTCTTCAGCGGCGCATGTTTTTCTATCTGCACGTTCACACGATGCGTCTACGGGATCGTGCAGATAGAAACCATGCGCCTCCGAATAAAACCTCGTGCGGCAAAACAACTGATACGGCCTCGTGTGAACGGGGTGTTAAGAAGATTTAGTCACGTGGCTTAAAGTCCATTTACACACATCCGTTCCGCTTCCGTCCACTGAAATTCTCCGCAGCGTCTCTGCAAGAAAAATATCGTTCGGGCGTAGTATTTTCATAGAATTCTTTTGAAGCGTTCACACGCTTCCGGCACCGGTTCGTCCGGTTTCTCATCACTTTTGACACTGAATGGAGACGAAACGGATGTGTGTAAATGGACTTTGAATACCCCCATTTAAAGATTTTGGGCCCAAAAACATCCAACCGACATACAGTAGAACCCCTCTAAACTAATATCCTTGGGACCGGGTGCTTGGTATTAGTTTAGAGGGGTTATTAGATTAGAGGGGTTAGATTAGACTATGAGGCCCGAGTTGGGAGCAGCATCTAATATTAGTTTAGAGGGGATATTAGTTTAGAGGGGATATTAGTTTAGAGGATATTAGTTTAGAGGGGTTCTACTGTAGCACGTTTTTGTTGACCTTCCAGGGTGGTCGAAGGCGAGGGGTCGTTCATAAAAGTCGACCAATATCCGCCCAGGTAGGGAGGGTGGGGACACAGAAATAAAAACCAAAAGAACTCACCGATCATGAGGAGCGAGACGGTGAGATGCTCCCTACCGGTGGCCTTTAGGGCACCTAAAACGGTGCCGACCACGGCGCAGCACAGTCCTACAAAGGCGATCATAACGATGAACCACCGGATGCTGACGGTCTGGGTGACGGCCACCCCGCAGCAATGCTTGGGTTCATCCTCAGGGGTGTAGTGCGATCCCCGTGGGGTAGAGCGGGCGCGACCCCCCCTCCTCATCTCGGACCTCGAGATGGCAAAACGCTCCGTCCGCGAGCGACGCGGGGGGGAGGAGGAGGAGGCGGCGGTGGCGACGGCGGTCGTGGGGAGAGCTCCGGTGGGGGAGAGCACGGGAGGCGACGCCAGGCGCCTGCTGGAATGTTCGGTGGCGTGCGGCAGGGTGGAGTAGGGCGGCGGGAGGTGGGAGTGCAGGATGTCGGGCAACAGCTCGGGGTTGAGCATGCTGCCGGACGCCTGGGTCATGACCTCGGGATGCGCGGGGGGTGGCGGCGGCGGAGGTGGGGGAGGAGGGGGTGGCGGCGGCGGCGGCGGGGGCACGGGATCGGTGGGTCGCCGTTCCCGTCGCAGGCGGCTGGCGACGGGGGGACGGTCGGCACGCGACTGACCCGCGATCCGGTCGTGATTGGTGACCGTTCTGTTGTTGTTGTTGTTACTCGTTTTGCCACCACCGCCACCACCAGGGGCGTGCTGGTGGCGACTGGACGCGCTGGTCATGCCGGGGGGTCGCGGTGGATCCCCGCTGCGGATCGGCATCTGACCCGTGGTCGAGGGGTCAGCGCTGGCCGAGGATGGCCAACTACCGTCCGCGAGACGATTTACAACGCAGGCCTCGTTTTCGTCGCACTTTGCATCACCGTCGTCATCGATAATCCTGGCGGTTGTAGCTCCCGTTCCCGATGAACACGATGGCCGATCGCGGTAGTTGTAGTTGTCGTCGTCGTCGGTATCAACACTAGGGCACTGATCGCCGCTCGCATTTTGCGCAAAGGCGACGATCGCGTTCCGATTCACGACCTCGACGTTCGGCCGCGGCGTAGTAATCTCATTTTCGTCGAAATTCCGCGTTGAAAAGGTCCGATCCCGCGGGCACAAACCAACGTCTGAAGTACGTACCTCGTTCTGCCGTGCCTCAGTTGTTTCTGTTGTGGTGGCTTCGTCGTCCGCTAGCCTCTCCGGGGGCGTGTCCGGACATGCCGGAGTAAATTCCGCTGGCCCTGGCGGCGAGGCTAGTGCGCAAATTGCGCCCTGGAACGCACAAGCGATAGATCCGGTTCTGCCGTCGCCAGGTGCCGCCACCGCCGGCGCGCGTTTGGAACGGCGGCAAAAGGACCCCGATTTAAAACTTCCGCCCCGGAAAGCGGCGTAGGGTCCAACGTTTCGCAAAAAACGACCTGTTTTAGCGGCCACTGTTCCCGTGGCTCTGGACGATATTTTGGCACGGGGGATCCTCCCTCTCCTCAAGCCGACGTCTTGGACCTCTGGGTCACCGAAACGCAGGCATCTTCGTGCTTTCGATTTGCGCTCCGCCTCGTCCAAGGTCACGTGGTCAATTTTTGGAATCTGGAAATTCGAGTACTGGTCATCGGGGTCCAGAGGGTCGATGTCGCCCTCTTCGAAGGCCACGTTTTCAATGCCTCGCCTGGCCTTGAGATATTTTTTGCCGTTGGTCTGCGACAGATTTCTACGGTCAGTGCCCCTATCGGTAGCGGACGAAGGACAGTTTGAGTTGGCCATTGCGCATCTCGCACTGGGTCAATATTTCCGTCCTGAGAGAGAGAGAGAGAAAAAAAAATTATGTAAATTAGTTCGGTTAAGCGCGTGTCACGGCCCCTTTCCTAGGGTCAATTTTATTCAGAGAAGCGTGAAAATATATCCGAAACCTACATGTTAATGGACACGAGGGGAGAATTACAATGCAAATTATGAATAAATGAAATATATTTCAGATGGGGATCCATGTTTAATTATTTAGAAGTTTCGTTTAAAATCCCACATAAAATATTTAGAAAGTATCAATTTTTGAATATAAAATGTTCCTTTTTCACGGCCTGCAAAATGCTGGTCAAGAAACGCCATGGACTTTTAAGGGTGAAACATGAATAAAATTAGAGAGATTGAGCCAGCCAACACCTTAACGTTAACCTTAACGGACTGAACTACCAATAAACTAACTGAACGTCATGAGTGCGCATGCGTGGTTCAACCATTTCCGCCTCTAACGTTGGCTGGCTCAATCTCTCTAATAGAGAGTTTGAGCCAACCAACGTTAACGAAACGATAACGAGAATTATCGGCTGCCCGGAATGTCAAGGACTACCCTATGCTAAGCATGGCATTCCAATGCCATTCCGGGCCGTCAACGCTGTTTCTCGTTATCGTTAACGTTGGATGGCTCAAACTCTTTATTGAGTCAGCCAACGACTTAACGTTAACCTTAACGTTAGAGGCGGGAAGGGAGGAGCCACGGTTGGCCAACTTAACGTCATGAGTGCGCATGCCTGGTTCTTCCCTTCCCGCCTCTAACGTTAAGGTATTTGCTGGCTCAATCTCTCTAATAGAGAGTTTGAGCGAACCAACGTTAACGAACGATAACGAGAATTATCGGCGGCCCGGAATGTCAAGGACTACTCTATGCGAAGCATGGCATTCCAATGACATTCCGGTCGCCAACGCTGTGTGTCGTTATCGTTAACGTTAACGTTGGCTGGCTCAAACTCTCTTTTAATAAACGCTCGTTTTCCATAACGAATTTCGAACATGCCCAGCGGCCTCTCATAAACTAAATTGTTTTCAGCGATAAACTCTGCTAATGAGATTAGTTTAATTTTTTTTAAACGGAGGTGTATTACATTACCATCTTTAAAATATTTCAAGTTTTGAAATTACTTCGCCGTATTGCAATCGACCTTAAAACCAGGAACAACCAAAATGAATGATTTGTGTTACAATAACCACTAAAACGACTCAGCTGGAAACACTTTGATCAAACGTTATGAACGAATAATATATTAGTTATTGCTAGTTATGCTAAGTTCAATATCGTAGGACATTGAAAATAATTATTAAAAAAGAGCAACAGGAAGGAATAACGTTAGAAAGAACAAGAAATACTTCCTGGTCACATCATAAACCATCCGTCAAACTGTTTGTTTTTGACTTAATGCACATAAACCCTATGATTACATTGTGTGCACCTTTAAAACTGAGTGCCCAAGAGTGGGCTAATTAACGTCAGTGTGCCACCCTGCGTGCATCCCTGCTATTCTGCATTAATTACCAGTACTGAGGTAAAATTGGGCCAATAAGTACTTGTGTGCCACTCTGCAATTTGCCGAATTCTCAATAAGTTTGTTTGTTGATTTTTAACGTTGGTCAATTTCCCAATAGATAAATTAGAATTTGAGCCAGCCAACGTTAACGAAACGATAACGGTAACGATAATGAGAAACAGCGCTGGCGGCCCTGAATGTCAAGGACTATACCCTTTGAGAATTCAATTCAATTCAATTCAGTACCCTACAGTCAGCAAATAAATGCCATATGGTAGGGGGGGGGTCGTACATGAGAAGCATGGCATTCCAATGCCATTCCGGGCCGCCCGCGCTGTTTCTCGTTATCGTTAAGTTAACGTTGGCTGGCTACTCTCTATTGAGCCTTATCGCTAACGCCTTAACGTTAGAGGCGGGAATGGATGAACCACGCATGCGCACTCATGACGTTCGGTTAGTTTATTAGGTAGTTCAGTGCGTGGCTCCTCCCTTCCCACCTCTAACGTTAAGGTGAGCATAAAGACGTTGGCATGCTCAAACTGTCTAGGGTGGGTCCCGTTAAACATTGGACAATATGTTACAAATGTTAATCACATTTTTGCAGCTTAATAATAGTTTTTAAGATATATTTCGCAAAAAAAAGTGCGTGTTGTACAATTTTCCCACATATGTGATTTTTGAAAATGTTACTTATTAGAGTTTTAGCCAGCCACGTTAAACGATGACGAGATTGACAGCACTGGCGGCTGGAATGTGAAGGACTACCTTATGCAAAGAGCATGGCATTCCAATGCCATTCCAGACGCAAGTGTTGTTTTTTGACAGTGCTGTCAATCTCGTCATCGTTTAACGTGGCTGGCTAAAACTCTCTATTTCTAATAAAAATCAAATGATAGCCTTATACAGAAGTTGTGGGTGGGCCAAAGATAGACTTTCTCTGGATATGGGCTTAGACTGCATTCCTCAAGTTTCAAATTCCTCAAATTTCTCAAGTACTCGAATGCTCGTTAGATGGCGCTGCTAACCTGTCCCATCGACAATAATGTTCTTTACCTCTGCCACACACAACAAAAGAAGGAAATTGAATGTCCTCTTCTCAATTCTGGAAGACATCTCCTTTTTATCACTTTCTGCGGATCTTTTATAAACTCCCATGAACATTATTTCATGTTTAGAAGCTTCGTAACACAATCTAGTGAACAAACTGTCCCCGCATGTCATAATAGGGCTTAAACGCATTTTTGGTTTTTTTTATCTTCAATCCATTTAGACGCAATAGTCCCTGGATATACTTTTTCCTTACGTAGTGTTAAATGATAAATGCTTTGACAAACGCACGCAGTTTTTCCACGAAGGTTCAAAGAAAATTGACCATAATAGAGGTCTGAATGGAGACGCGTCGGCCCATTCAATATCCTCTCTGACAAAATACGGGTACTGACAAGCTACAATTCACAGGCAGCAGAAGAAGAAGAAGAAGAAGAAAAAAAGAAGCTCGTCTTATTTTCGTGTTCGTCAAGAAAGAGATCTTGACAATGCATAATAGAGGATTCAGATTCCCCGCAGATTCACAAAATTGGACAAATTGATATCGATCTACCTAACAAATTTATCGCTAATGGTGGCCTCCGATTCGAAATAGGAGACTCAAGCAATGTTCGCTTAATTTCGGTTCACCTAATACCAAAATATTTGAAAATAAAGTGTGCTGTAAAAGTTGTTCACCGTGGGAAATAACTGTTTTTTAAAATTTTTTTAGTATTATTTTCAACTCAAATTTCCATGCGTATTTCATGTTTGTTGAGATAACATTTTACAAAAATAACAGCTCTTAGTTGTTTTAATTTTATAGTTCCCAATTTCTAGGAGAATTATGTGGTGGAAAAAGTTGCATCTTGGAAAAATGATCATTTTAATTTTCGCCTAATGAGTAGTATAACTATAGAGCCAGGTCTCCTGTTTTTCCTGTTTAATGCCGCGTATCCACTACACTAAAAATGCAACAAAAAGGTTGTTGAACATGTTTTACTGAAACAATTTAGAAGAACAAGTTTGCCTACCGTGATGTTTGAGCAAACTTATGACGCGTTTTTTGGTTCAAAATTCATGTTCCATGAACTTTTTTCCAATCGCTCGTGAGGCGATCCGGATCAAAGGGCAAAATGTTGCAATTGCAACATTTTTACTGCGCATGCTCAGTCATGTGACCAGCCATGCGGACCCAACTAAGTATACACTTATAAGTATATACATACAGTATTCGTTTACACTTAAGTATATACATCCTCGGTAGAAGCGCCATAATCTGGACGCGTTTGTTCACCGATTGTATGAACAAAAATGATGGAGACGGGTCAGTATTCTTCAACATGTTGAGGAATACAATGTTTGAGGTTTGTCTCGAGTGTTTGTATGTTTGTTGTTTGCCTGTTTCATGTTCAATGTTCAATTTTAAAGTGTAGTGGATACGCGGGGTAAAATGTTGCCTTATCCCATTTCCGTCGTGACGTATGGGCTCAGAAGGTGGTCTAGATCAAAGGAAAAATATGTAGCTGCTCTCGGCTCAGCCGTCAGCCGTCGGCTCAATTTATACAAAAACGTGTTTTTCGTTGGACAAATAGAGCAGACGACAGTTCACCACGTGTTTAACATTCGAAAAATAGTGCAGACAGCAGTGCTACACAGTCTTTTTAGGAGCGCCATAAACTGGACTCACTTGCACCCGGTTTATTTTTGCTTCGTTTTGTGGATACAACTCGATATCATACTTATTGTTGCTGTTTCACCAAAGAAATGTACTAAGTTGAATTTTTTTCGCAACATTTGAGGAGAAACATCACGACTCATTTGGTGGAGACCTGGCTTAGGAATGCATAATTGGAGTGATTTTTAGCGGGAGAGAAAAAATTGAATATTGTACATCAAAAACTACTTAAAGTAGACTTGAAGACTGTTGTAACTATACTACGGGGAATATTCAGTAACCGAAAAAAAATAATCAAGTGCTGATTGAAACAAACCGTGGCACTTTTCTCCCATTTTCAAATTTGCTAGTCAAAGTAAAACATTCAAGCGACATGTCAACTTTTTCATTCCTTAGGAAAAAGCTAAATTTGACACTCACTCCCACGGCTCCTTTGCCCCCTTGTCTATCATCCTAAAAAAATCATTATCACCCTCTACATTTCCTCTGTCAACTTTTCCATCATTCTGCAATTTTCATTTTTTTTTTCTTCATGAACTTTTTAGTCAAAAAACTTAGATATTCCAAAATCCACCACCATTGAAAAGTCTGGATTTAATTCAAATTCTAATGGTTGGGTAGTGTTAATCAATAGGGGAATTTAGCCCCCTCCCGAATCGTGCACGTACCTTTTGAAATCGACGTTGTAAATGACGGTTAAAATGG
>JAUJYV010001964.1:0-14477 GCA_033995625.1 Ophyiulus pilosus
TGAGTGATTATGTCTACTCCTAGAGTGGTCGTTAGGCGTTAATATATGGGAAACAAGATGCGAATTTGGAGAAAGATAATTATCCCATAGATAATTTTTCGCGTCTGGACCTCAACGTGTCCCAATTTAGAGCGTGGAGCATTTCTGTCACACTCGCGGAATGTTGATAACTGCCCTTAAGAAATCTGGCTGCCCATCGCTGGACCATCTCTATATCCTGAATATGAACCATCCTGTGAGGTTTCCAAACAGGGGCACAATATTCCAACATAGGACGAACCAGAGTTGCGTTTAGCTTAAGTTTGAGATGCAGCTTAGAAGAGACAAAGCTTGAGCTTCAGTTTTGTGATTAACTGTGGTATGGGCCTTAGACATTTACCTGTTTAGTCCAAGACAGTCTGATCAGGAAATAATAAAAGCTAAATTCACTTACGCTTTCTTCGTAAAAGTGGGCTGAGTCGTTTAATTCTACTGCATTTGCATATACATTTCCATCTGGATATTGCGGAAAATCCTCCATGGTCAACAATTTTCCCTCCTCGGAGTTTTAGTCCTTTTTAGCAAAATTTCTGCCAATAAATTAATCCGAACAAGGTAGCATTTCTTCACGTACTATATCTTTCGAAGTGAACCATTTGCGCATTTAAAGGTATTTTCAAACATTAGTTTGATAACATTAAAATAAGCACTAACTGATTTACGACAACGTTCAAAAGAAATCCACCCTGTGAATCAATGGTGGTGATAACTTTTTATCTGAAATTTGTCGTTTTAAAACAATTTAATCTTATCAAAATCAGTTGCTTGCCACATAGTAACAAACTAATAGATTCAATTGCAAAATTTTCACAAATAATTCTTTGCTAGTTCAAAAGCCTACTTATTTATCATTTGTTTATCTTGGAAAACAATTATTCTTTATTAATATTTATCGAGTGAGGGACATGAGATAACATTTGAAATCATAATACACCGAACCTTGATGTCCAAAAATACAGCTAATTAAACTGAAATTTTCTTCAGTAACACATTGATAACTCAAAAAAATTTAATTTAATTTTTGTTTTATATGAGACATGATTTGACATATAGTATATGAATATTATTATTGTTTTCATTAAATTACAATTCAGACTTTGTATTTTATTGAATTTTATACAGTAAAATACTTTGAAATCATGTGGATTAAACTGATAACCTTTTGAACACCTCCCTCTGTGAAAATCAATAAGATAAAATTGCTTATCAGATGCGGGAAATCATTATGTATTTTATCTTCTATATTTAATCTATTTGTTTATAGATTTCAAATGTCCCTCAATTTTTTAATCAGTATTCAATTTTAATATCACAAATATGCCGTAATATCATTTAAGTATTTTCATGGTATTTCAAATGAGTTATAGTAAGGCATATTTTATGACCTCCTAGCTGGAAAAGCTTTATATATGGACTTGTATGTGCCTTATCTAACCATATATAAACTACGTTTAACCTTTCATTATCTATATATGCACCTACATGTATGTGTGGGTCATAATTAACCAATAAATGGTAATATGAAAGGTGATTCATAATTAGCTATAGGTCCTTGAAGGTCATTAAAGTTTAAACTTTTATTATTAATGTTACGGCAGTAGTTCCAATTAGGTAAATGTAAAGGGCCCTTTTATGACCACAAATATTAAAAAAGTTTTAAAATCGGACTATAAACAAAAAAGCTATGATGAATTACAATTTTGTGCTGCCCCTTAAAGAACCATTTTCCTGCAAGCGTCTTGTGTATTGCGGTGACACACTAATGAATTACAGGAAAGTATGTCTGCATTTTGTAAGGGGCAGCCCAAAACTTTTGTTCAAGATAACGTTTTTAATTATGGTCCGATTTTAAAACTATTTAATCGTTTGTGATCATAAAAGGGCACTTTAAATTTCTTCAATTGGAACCACTGCCGTAACATTAATAATAAGAAAGTTACAATTGCAGGTGCCCTACAACTTTTTAAACACATCAAACATGTGTTAAAAAGGACTTGTGGTCCTTAGTTAGATCTTTTTGTTAAATTTATATACATAGCTCATTTTTGGCCCTTGTGGGCCCTATTTTAGCCAATGGTGGTCCATATATGTGCCTTAATTAGCCACTTATGGACCAATTTAATCATGTATATAAGCAATGGGCCTTAATTAATTACTGACAAACCACATGCATTAAGAACAATAAATATTTATTCATATACATTACTATTATTAACAATTTAACATTTTAAAGCTTATGTTATATGGGACAAAAAAATTCATATATGGCCCTTCATTTTTTACAACTTGTTTAGGCCATATTCGTATAATCTTCTTTACATTATTGTTATGTTTTTTATATACATTTTATAAATACTTTTACATACTAGGGGCGGTCAAAAAGTCTTGCATATTCGTTTATTATTCGAAAACCAGACGTCGTACAACAAACCTGAAATAGCCATTTTAAAGAGCAGGAAATTTGGTTTTGGTCACTACCTGGCACCGCAATTTACGCAGAATTTCGACCAAACTATCACAAACAAAACAGCGAATCACTCGAAAGCAGCAACGCAAGAGGAGCAACGAAGGGCTATTCGTTTTTCGGTGTTGAAAGGCATGAAACCGAGTGAAATTTATAGTGAAATGTTAGGAGTTTACGGTGACAAATGCGTTTCACGAAGTACGGTACAGAGGTGGTGTTTAAACTTTAAGAAAAGACCCCATTCTGCCCATGCCACTGCCCGCAAGATCATCATGTTTGGGTGGGAAACATCGAAACATCCGACCTTGCACCGAGCGACTTCCATCTCTTTGGTCCACTAAAGGAACACTTGAGTGGTCAAAAATTCCACACGGACGATGATGTGAAACTCGCGGTTCGGCATAATCCGCATAGCCAACATAACGCATTTTACGAGAGGGGTAAAAACAATCTCATCAGACGTTGGGATAAATCTGTCAACAAACTCGGGGCCTTCATTCAAAAATAGCAAATTTCTTGCTCATTAAAATATCTATTTCAGTTTTTGTACGACATCTGGTTTTCGAATAATAAACGAATATGCAAGACTTTTTGACCGCCTTTCGTATGTACTGATAACATATTTAATTCTAATAACGTGTAGATTACAAGTATGACGAGCCTGATATTGGCCGTTCAATTATTATGCCTGATGGTCTTACACCATACAATTCTTGATGTTGTTGTTGTTGTTGTTGTTGTTCTTCTTCTTCTTCTTCTTGGTTGTCCATTGTGTGATCAATTAAGTTGATTGATTCTGCTTGTTGCCCAACACGAAATCCTTGATCTTGTTGTTGTTGTTGTTGTTGTTGTTCTTCTTCTTCTTTTGATGAACTAGTATCAACTTCATGTGATAATGATTGTTGACTTTGTCTGCGAGATGCCTCACTTTGACGTCTGGCAATCGCAATACTTCGACGTTTGACAAACGCTTTACTTTGTTTTCTTAGAAATGCAGCCTGTGTACTGCTCAAGCTTTTCATAACCCGATTGTTAGGATCTTTATAACATGAAAAACAGTATGGATTACTAGTTGTTTTTTACTGTGTTAACGTAAGAATGTGAATGCTCTGGCCTGCATGCTTTTGGACTTTGGGACTTTGGGACTTTGGTTTACAGTGAGGGTAACATTGGGCCAGTCTTCGTTTTGCCAAGTTGGATTGTCTGAAGTGGGTTTCAATTAGGACTTTTTCAATCAGTTGGAGATTCACACTCTTCAGTCATATTCTGTGAGTCATAAAAACGTAGAACCCAATGAAAAACATCACGACTTGGTGAAAAATGCATCGATTTAAATTAAATTTGCCTCTTACATAGAACAATAGTGGAGGAACAAAAAATGAATTATAAAATAAGGTCAAAATGTTCTCCGGTGGCCTTTCCGCATGCCCGAGTCTAACGGGCCGGTTTTTTGATTGACGAATCGATTATACGCCGGTCGAGTTCGATCCAAGTTTTCTTAATTCGTAGTTTCGAGTCTTCGATATTATTAATCTTCGATTTGTAAACATTTTCCCGGTGAACTCCGTAAATTTTTTAGACCACCGGATTCGATTCCGGACTGTTTGGTGTCCAGCGGTTGGGTTCGATGAACCGCGGCGTTTCCCGTTGCAGCGGTTCAACTGTTTCTCGAGCACCGTCTTGTTGTAAAATGAAAAAATCCGAGATTTGTCGCATATCCGGAACAAGTTTTTTGGTCAAAAGTTCATCCCTGTACACAAAACGAAGACTCGAAACTACGAATTAAAAAAACTTGGATCGGACTCGACCGGCGTATAATCGATTCGTCAATCCAAGAATGGTGCGTTAAGACTCCGGGCTTGCGTAAAGCAAACCGGAGAACATTTTCACCACATTTTATGTTTCATTTTTGTTCCTGCACTATTGTTCCATGCAAGTGCCAAATTTCATTTAAATCGAAGCATTTTTCACCAAGTTGTGATTTTTTTTTTTATTGGGTTCTACTTTTTTATGACTCAAATGTTTCAGGTTGGTCTACATGGTCTGAAATTAGGGCCCTAATTTTGAGGACCCTAATAGTTCTCCAAAATAAAGTTGACTTGCTCTGGGCCCAAACACTGAGTTACAGAATTGACTTTTTTAATGTCCATGTTTGTGATAACTGGAACTTACCATGAATATTTGGATTCGTGAGTCGCTTTTTGTATTCGGTCTCAATATCATAAGTTGGTGTTTTTTCCAATCTTTGATGTTCTCTGATGTCACTAACAGTATTTCTTCTTTCTCTTAACTTATATTTGGTGGCCTTTTTTTGGACAGTTGATTCCTCTTCGACTACAGCATCTGGATCTGGGTCATTCTGGAACACGTGTTAATTTAGTTATATATATTAACTATTCATTGAAACTATACGTAATAATATCATAATTTTATACTCACCGTAAATTTGTCAATTGTTGTTGTTTCTAATTGTTCATACTTTTCATTATTTTCTTTTTCATTGCAAAAAGTGATTTTTGTCGTAGCCAAAATAAGCGCAACTGTTCCAAAACGATGAAATAGCATGGCTATGAATTGAATTACCATAATTGAAGCAAAAATTAGGATGAAGGCGAAGCCAATTGGTTCCAAACGCAGCATTTCTTGATCAATATTCACCTGGGAGAACAAAAAAATTATTCATTAAACTTAACCGGGTTGTCATTTTAAAATCATATATAATCGATATTATTAGATGCCAAGATACAAAAATTTTCATAAAAATCCAACAGCGGTAAAGAAGTATTAATTTTGTTTCATGAAATATAAATATAAACGTATAATTAATATATTTTTTTTGTGGAAAATAAATGACATTTTTCTAAAAATATATAAGTGAAAAAAAGTTTAATTGTTTTTTGTGAAATAAATGAAATTTTCATAAAAATACATAAGTGGAAAAGAGATATTAATTTGGTTTTGTAAAATATATGAATTTTCCCAAATAATATCTAAGTGAAATAAAGGTTTAATTCATTTTTTAGCGAAATAAATGAATATCAAAAGTTATTATTAATCCATTAAAAAGTCATTAGACTGAAATTTAGGTTTATAATTTACATTAAAAGTGATATTGTTGCATTTTTATTGAATTTAAGATGTGGAAAAGTATTAAACCACTGACAATATCAAGTATAAGGAAGTCAAGGGATCAAACTGATGGAGACCCAACTTCATTACAGCGATATAAAAAGGACATTTTCATTAAATTATAAAAACTCGTTTTTTTTTGTAGGATATCATAAATTCATGAAATTTTAAAATAAATTTCATGCACGAAGAACAGATTTTTATAAAACCTTAGCTTGAATAAAATAGTTTCTCCCATCTTCGAAAGTTATGCGATAAGGACCACCGGCACACCGGTAAAAAAGCATCGTAACACATTAATAAAATGCAGTATACTAACCTCGGAATTTGCTTGGCTCCAACTAATGTTGACATGCCCAAAATTTGGATATTCAATATATATTGTGTCCTGATGTAATTGCATAAGAAAAAGTGTGACCACGAACAAAGCGTTGATCATGAAGAAAGTAAATGCGGTTTGGTCTCGCAAAGTTTTTAATTTCTTTTTGATAACTTCCTTGTTTTCGTGTTTATCCGTAATTGGAAAGAGATATTTTTCGATATAATCCTCCCATTCTGCTAATTCAATTGGTCTTAGTACACCTTTTCGCATCTTTAAGTCAGTAAAACAAGGATGTTCAACCAGCCATCTATTTGGGTCCCTTAGATTCTCTGCAAGTATATATAAGCAAAATACACTTTTGTAGTTTTTTATATTTCTAAAATGTAGTGATTAGTTAATTGTTACAAATAGTTAGCTAAGAAAATATTATAAAAGAGTTAACCAATAAATTGTTCAAAAGTAGTCAACTAAGAAAATGTTAGAAAAAAAGTTAACTAAGAAAATATAATAAAAGCGGTTAACTAAGTTCACACCAGTTGGAATAGCATATAGGGCCATATATGCCGAATTATATCCCTTATATGGCAATATATGATATTCTCCTTGTGCTTAAACACATTTACGGATGATTTTTGATAATATATGTATTAACAGAATTTGACCACATACGGATATATAATACATGGGCATAAACCCGTATGTATGGCCATACATGAACAAATATTCACATGTATAAAAAACTACATGTTTAGAGTTAATAGCTCATTTTAAGGGTATATATTAAAACATATTGTTACTTGTCAGTTTTGGTGCAGGAACTGCATTGTCGTTTGATCCAGTACTTGGTTTTTCAACTCCGGTTTCTTGATCTTGATCTTGGTGCATATTATCCGGGTTTTCGTAGTTCATACCGGCTCCAGCTTGGGAAGTAGATGGCATTTCAGCACGATACATCATTATTGATCTGTGTGTAATTATAATATCAAATTATTTAATTTTATCAGAATAGTGCTTTACTGCAATGCTCATAAGTTTCACTGCATAACACGTAAGCTTCACTACAATGCACATTAGCTTCACTGCAGTGCATATAAGCTTCACTGCAATGCACAGAAGCTTCTCTGAAATGCACAAATTTGGAGGTATACATCTAGAAGGCGTTAGTGTCCTTTAAAATTTTGGGCAGGTCCTATTTTGATTCTTTAAATGAAGTCTTCTTTGGTCCATATTACTTCCGATCGTGATTAAATTTCAAGACCATTAGTAGAGAAAGCTCTTCTTCACTATCTTCTTGTACAATATTCCCAAGAATATGAATTTTTGAAAACATTTTCAAATAAATATAATGAACTTACTGTCTTCGGTCAGCCGTTATTTGTTTCTCTATGCCGTCAATTTTGTCGATTATTATTTTGGCCAGCAACTCAACTGCTTCAGGCTTCTGTTCTGTCTTCTTATGAGTGCAACAGTTGAGACCACACAAATTTCCACAAGAGATGCCACAAAATTGATCATCATCTTCATTTTTATTGGAGAGACCAAATGCTTCCCACGTTTTGCTCGTTTTGTCTTTATTTGCATTCGCCTATGAAGGACAAGAAAATTGGACGCATGACAAGATATAAAAACAACTGTTTTATGTACTGTAGGCCAGTGGTGTTCGAACTTGGTTCTGGGGAACTCTGCTAGGTTTTTATAAAAAAAAAATAGATTCTCGTTATTTTGTGGTGTATTTACTAATTTAGTGAATTTTATTTGTTGTCAAGTATTAGTCTATTCAATTTTGGTGTATAATTTACAATAAAAATTATATTATCGCATATTTTCAAAATTATAAACATTATAAAATTAAATATTGTCTGCAGTAAAATATAAATTTTGATCGAAATTGCATTAGAAAATTACACATTTTTATCCTAAAAAGTTTGATCAGTGGTGTAATTTTTGTACTTGACCGCAGAAAGAATATATATTTACAGCGCGGGGATTTCGCCGCGCGTCTAAGTTTGAAGACCACTGCCGTAAGATAACATGTGCACATTAGTTAATCTTACTTTGTCTTTATTATCAGCTACGATGATGGTTTCTCTGACACCCCACGATACATCATTCATATTCATAACCGAATAAATGATGAGTAGCAAGTACATGGAGGGAATCACCACCCAATAGATGACTCCGTAGAGCAAATTGAACATTTCCATGGGATGGAGTAAAGCAGTTAGGATCATCAATCCAGCGGTTACCAGAAGGAAAAACGATGAAGGGGCCAACCAGCCTTCTGTAGCAATCTCCATAAATATTCCAACCAAGACTGCCATCATCAATAATGCATATATGCATGTTAACACTCCTGCCACCTTTAACTGTGAAAATATTAATGTAAAATGATGACTGGCCCCAAAGTTACCCCCACTGTAACCCAAAGCCCAAAAACAGACTAAATTATCCACATTTTACAGTACATCAACTGTTGAAATGTGACCTTTTTTGGGGCCTTACCTGAGTTTTCTGTTTGCAAAAATAGCAAACAAGCATGAAAACCAGAATAGGGATGAGGTTTAACCACATGGAGGTCCATATATCAACTCCAAGGGCCGCAACCATGGAACCCACGATCATAATAAAAATAGTGCCTGGACCGATGATTGCGCTGGCCATCAACACCACCTGAAACAATGTTTGGGTGATGTTAAAATGAGACATATTCTACAAGAAATTTTTCAAACTTTAAAATTTGACAGCAGGTTTGATAAAATTGGCATCATAAAATGTTGATCCACAGCCACTTAATGAAGTTACCTGATAACCAATGTAGACTAATGAAATGTCATCGTTCATCTTGATTGTGCGCCAGGGGTCTGTAAGTAGGTCCAAAATATTTGCCATTGTCGATGGGACCCAACGTCGTCTTTGTTGAAAGAATTCATTGAAAGAGACTGGACAATGGGTAAAAGCTTCTGAAGCTGCTGCATATTCTACACGAAAACCTTGTTGCAACATCAAAGTACACAGCCAACGATCTTCCCCTGTCAAATACAAACATTCATAAAACTTTTATAAACAAACATATTTTCCAGTTCTTTCCAGGTTATTTTTCTTAGCAAAGGTATTTAGAAATAGTGTGAAAATTTGTTGTGTAAATTAGGACTTATTGGTATTCATTCGGAAAGCGAGATTGTGTTTTGCCACGCGCGGCTTTCAGCGCAACGCTATACATTATAGCCCGATGTGAGGGACTATATATAATAAGTGAGTTTTCTATTAAATATGGGAGTATGTTTTGTTTCGGGGTTATCTGTAGGGGTGGAGATTTAGATTTTAAGTTTATAGTGGGATCGGGGCAAAATAACAGATGAGACAAGTCCGGAAGAGTTCCCGTCGTGCAGCCGACACTGGTTTTTAACGCGTATTTTTCAGTAGAAGTACGATTTTTCTAAGATATAAATCTTAACTTTTCTGCATTAAATGAAAGATTTTTGAGCTCTAGAAATACACATTTTTAATTACCTTGATCATATTGCACATAATGTCTAGCTTCCTCGGCTCGAGTCGTATACGTCTTCAAGACGCGATCAAAAACTATGGCTTTAGCCCGGAACAGGGAAAAACATCCAGGGCTGCACAAAACACAGCCAATCACGTGTTCTGTGGCTTTTTGTAGCCAATGTCCAATAGAATATTCAAAAATCTGATACCATGCCATTAATCCTAGAAGAAGAAGAAAAAAAAGGAAAAAAAATTCAGTATACTTTAAAATTCAAAGTTTTGGTGTTTTTGCTTCTGGAATTATGAATAAGTCTAGATACGGTGTAGATAATTATTAAACTAACCAATATCAACACGATGAATATTATGAAAGCATTACATTACCTGATCCGACCGGATGTATTCTTCCGCATGCAGCTCCCACATTTGAATTTTTTTTCATAAGATCCACGAGTAAAAGCACTGCTTCCGGTTCAAATCTAATGTCTCCATCAAGGGCAAGAAGATAAGTGTTTTCGTTCCTGTCCTCTTTTCTGTCGTCATTCTCATACCTACTGGCCAGTTTCATTCCAAGAAGGTAGTACATGTACATGACCTACAGTAACAGGAGAGTACTTGATTACTCAAAACAGATCTGGATTTTACTGCGCGTGATTATTGTGATTTCCAATCTTCACTTACTTGACTCCACCTTTTGCGATTTCTTATTAATTTTATATCCTTTAAATGCACGTACAGTTTATTTCCACCCAATAATTTGTAGACTAAACGACATCCATATGGAGTTTTGTATTTTGTTGGTTTTTTCAGTTTGGGAAATTTTACTGCACCGACATACGCTTTTCTGAAAGAATTAATAGTTTGAATTTAGGTTACGGATAGTTTTCTTCCGTATTACGGAAAGATTTCATTCTTATTGCGGAAAGTTTTCTTCCATAGTTGCGGAAAGTTTTCATTCTTAGTACGTAAAGTTTTCATTCGCATTACGTAAAGTTTTCATTCGGATTACGTAAAGTTTTCATTCGCATTACGTAAAGTTTTCATTCGCATTACGGAAAGTTTTCATTCGCATTACGTAAAGTTTTCATTCGCATTACGGAAAGTTTTCTGTCTTATTACGGAAAGTTTTTTTCCGTACTATGTTCCGTATTTATTGTTAATTACATTAACTTTCAATTGAAGTTTTCTTGCTATATATTGTTATACATATTCTCAAACATGTAAGGTATTTGGTATATTGCATTTGCTTTAACCATCTTTTACATGTTCGCTTTCAAGCATATGGTAGTTTACCTATTTTGTCATAAATAGGCATAAATGTTTTCTAAACATATGGAATTTGCCATTTATATATATGGCCCTATATATATTTTACACTCGGGAACCTATAGGAGTTTTCGGCAATCCGAAGTAGGATCGGTCCAAATTAACTCGGATAATCGATTTTCTACTATACTATATACACAACTCACTTTGCTGCTTTATCCATCACACTGATCAGTTTAAGAACATATTCATTAAATCCTAAACTCTTTTCTCCATCATAGTTGATAGTATCGTCCATAAAAATATGAGCTGAAAAAGAGAAATAGTGAGAGATGAAATACGTGTCTCAAGACATATATTGACAAGAAGTTTAAATTTCAACAAAACATATATTGACAAGAAGTTTAAATTTCAACAAAACATTTTTGAAAGTATTATGATGCATACCCTTATTTTCTTGTATGATTAATTGTAATTAATTGTAAAATTGTAATGATTAAAAACACTCTTTAAGGAATAACACAATCAAGTATACGTAGTAGCACTTGCCTTCCAATTTGTAAAAATCCTTAACTTTCTCGGTTTCATTCGTGATTCTTTTTTTGCACTGATCTAGATCCAATCTTTAAAGAAATTACAACATTTTAATGAAATGAAATTTCTGAGGCAGTGTAGTACTCAACACATCTCACTTGTTAAATGTTGGAGATTGTAAGTAAAGGCGTATGAAAGTATGTATTTAGTCATGTGGGGAGTGATGTGTTATGTTTTTCTGCTGCTATGGCTGCTATTTTGTATAGCAAACAAATGTGGGGGATATTTAAGGTTGCATTTGTTAGTAAAGAGATAATGCTCAAGGTTCTGTCTCAGGTTATCGGGGATGAGAGGATTTTGATCTGGTTAGTGTTATTGCTTGATCAGGACAGTCAAATATTAGATGGGTACAGTCTGCTGAGTTGCTGATGCATAATTGGCAATTTTAATGTATTAATTATAAAACTATGCGTGGTCGAGTGGGTCGCGGGATTGTCTCTCGGTCCTAAGGTGCGAAGAGGTCCCGCTCCCTGTGTTATTCTAAAAGAATTTTGATCTGGTTAGTGTTATTGCTTGATTAGGGCAGTCAAATATTAGATGGGTCCAGTCTGCTGAGTTTCTGATACAGAATTGGCAATTTTACTGTATTAATTGTAAAACGTTGCGCGGTCGAGTGGGTCGCGGGATAGTCTCTCAGTCCTAAGGTGCGAAGTCCCGCTCCCTGTGCTTTGCTAAAATAATTTTGATCTGGTTAGTGTTATTGCTTGATCAGGGCAGTCAACCATTAGATGGGTCCAGTCTGCTGAGTTTCTGATACGGAATTGGCAATTTCAATGTAAAAATTGTAAAACTGTGCGTGGCAGATGCCGGTGGTCGAGTAGGTTGCGCGATTGTCTCTTGGCCCTAAGATGCGAAGTCCCGCTCCCCGTATTTTGCTAAATTACCTCATGATGGAAATAAGTGTTCCCATCATTTCCTCTTCTGATTCATGCCACATTGTGATGCAAGCTTTGATGTTTGGAATAGTGTCTTCATATTCAGGTTCTAAAATGTCGGATCGGTCGTCTCGACCTAGTTCATCATCTAATAGTTGATAGTTATTACCCTTAAAGAAAAAAATTCATAAATTTAATTATCGGATTAAATTTATTTTACATTTATTTTGGTTTTAAAAAACAGGTTTTTTTTACTTGGTTCATCCTTCTTTCGTCACTTTTATCTCGTCTTCTGTTTAACATGACCGACTGATCTACGAGGATTCCGTCGTACATCGGATTAACAAAAATTCTGCGAATAAATGTGAAATGTTTATACTTTAAGTCCGTCATCAAGCCACAATCAACTATATATGGTGATCATTTGCAGATCACCACGATTTAATTATTTAAAAATAAATTTACCATAAAAATTACATGAATTGCAATTTTACAGTATACCATTACATATTTGTCCAAATATACATTTTTTCTACCAGATAATTTTAAAATAAGTATATATTACATAAAGATAAAGTACTGACTTTTCTGTAGAAGCCAATCGTTTGCAGTTTGGGACCCAGATGTGGAAAGTGATCCAGATCTGGGAAATCAACCAGAAGAACCATATCCAAGCATAATCATTGATGATGAAGTCTGTGAAGAACTCTTGAGGAGGACACTCCCAAAACAAATATCTAGGGATGACGTTTTTCAAATAACAAACATCTGAGTTTTTCATTCCGCAGTTGATGACAAGCACAGATATGGCAGTTGGAACAGCCAATGTGATCGGAATGGAAAAACTGAAGCCTTGCATCCTCACACGGCAGGCAAACTTACTCGTGATGTAACACACGTAGGCAGAAGCAATCTATGGAAATATATGGGAATATATATCACAGGTGGAAATGTGTGCGAATGTATTTATCACAAGTGGAAATATGTGGGAATGCATCACAAGTGGAAATATTATAAGTGAAAATACATAATATGGCATATACAGTACCGGGGTGGAAAAATTATATATTGCTCGTATATGAAAAAGCCCTATATTGCCATATATTTAAATGTACATACCCAATTTATAACATATCCACACATTCTCACCAGTAACATGCAACATAAGGTGTTATTACTTGCCTGAATGCCCCACACCGCAATCGCAGCCTTGCCGTCAGCCTTCACGCTGTAAGATTCTGCATCGGAGGCCGGTTGTACCACCTGGGAGATACTGGTATCCAGATGTGGATTCAGATAGATGTGGTTGGAAACATTCGTTGGCTGGATTTCTATTGGTCTGGATGAGTTGAAAGTTATTAAATACTTGAAAATGAAATTTCCATCCTGACCGTCTTGCGCGGCGGTAAGGTACACCAGTCCAATCATACTGCATAAGAAGACCACCATCTTCCAGATCGAAACAAAGCAATACACAAAATAGCGTGTTCTCTTATCATCCAGCGATTCCTTAACGTTGTTCAGTTTTTTTATAAGGTCAAATGTCGAGTTCTCATCTACGTAATTTTCCCACCAACCCAAAGAAGTCAGAAAGACTCCAACTGGAATTGCCCATATACAGTTCCTCAGCTGTTGGTGTTCCATGAATGGCCAGATAAAAAGGCCAGACAGTTGAGAGACAATGGCCAATCCATCGATGAAAAACCAGATAAGAAATGCACAAGTTTTCTTATTTGATTTTTTAGATCTGGACAATATCATGAGGATACCTGGGACAATGCACAGACAGTTAGTCAGCATCAGGCCTTTGACCACATCCAGTTCTGGTAGCACTACAAAGGCTAGTATTGCAACACCAACAGTGTGTAAAGTTTCAAATAGACACACCTGAAATGGCAGATAAAAAAATTAGATCTGGATAAGTTTAGTTAAGACTTTGCAGTGAAATTATGTGCTTTGCAGTGAAGCTTAGATGCATTCTGGCGAAGCATATTGACATTGCCGTGAAGCTTTTGTGCATCGCAGTACAGCTTAGATGCCTTGCAGTGAAGCATATGTTCATCGCAGTGAAGCTTAGATGCATTCTGGTGAAGCATATGTGCATTGCAGTGTAGCGTATGTGCATTGCGGTGAAGCGTATGTGCATTGCGGTGAAGCGTATGTGCATTGCGGTGAAGCGCATGTGCATTGCGGTGAAGCGCATGTGCATTGCGGTGAAGCGCATGTGCATTGCGGTGAAGCGCATGTGCATTGCGGTGAAGCGCATGTGCATTGCGGTGAAGCGCATGTGCATTGCGGT
>JAUJYV010001965.1:0-14468 GCA_033995625.1 Ophyiulus pilosus
CCAAAAACATGCGCGAATGTACTGTCCGGATTTGTTCTGGACAATTTGGCCCTAATAAATGGCTGCCCAGATTAACCAGTGTCCAGATAAAGCGGAATCGACTGTATTTCAGATCAAACATATCCTACAGTGGGACAGAAAAATAAGCGTTATAATATATATATGGAGAAACAGCTCGAGTGTACAAAATTGTTTTAACCCACCTCCAAAAAAAATATATTTGTTTAAAAAACTAAAAATCATAAATTGAGTTGAGATTTTAAAATTTATAAAATAAAAACTTTGATGAACGCAATAAGTGCTACCAACTGAACTGTATTAAAAAAAACTGAAAGAATGTTCATATAAAAAGCTATAAAAATTACATAAAATGTAATATATTTGAAATGTTTAAATTAAAGCAAAATGTTACCGTATTTGTATAAGTCAAAGTTTTACTAAAATTAAAACTATACCACAAACATTTATTCCTAAATATATAAATTTGGATTTATACAGTAATTATTGATGAAAATAAATTACAAATTATTAATTTTAAATATAATCAGTCCAAAACGGTCATTTAAGTAAGTGGACGATTAGCTAATCTTTTGTATGTAGTATGAAAGCAAATTAAAAATTGTTAATCAAAAACTGTGCATTTTAAAGAAGGCGTTAACACCATTTTCGTTCCTATAAAACTTCAATAAAGTGGAAATTTATAACGCCATCAATTCTTTAAAATTCGGCATCAATTTGTTAAAAGTTTTTACGAAGCGTGTTATACTTTATCGAAGTTTGCAAAACCAATAATCCATTATATTGCACATACAGTACAACCATTGTCATGTTTTCAAATAAAACACAGTATAATATATCGATGGATAAAAAAAAAACAGTCAAAGCATTCCTTCGATGAATTGTTCGAGCATGTCAAGCATCGGTAAACATTCCTTAAATTATTCAATATTTCCACAAACAAAAAAATGTAAATATTTAACGGAAACGTACTTCATCGAATAATTTATGAGCATTCCGAATCAATTCAACCGCTGAATTTGACGCTGATACTTTAAAGAAATGTAAATACTGCATTAAAGGAGAATACATAATTCACTACACGTTACAAAAAATAGTTGATCTTAATAGGCATTTAGGGCCTATAGTTTATAACTTTGGACCCTCCTTAATAAACGCCCATGCGTGGTAACAATAGACAGTTTGAGCATGCCAATTAACGTCTCTTATTCGCCTTAACTTTAATGTAGGGAAGGGAGGAGCAACGCATTGAACTACCCAATGAATTAAATGAACGTAAATGGTGCGCATGCGTGGTTCGTCCCTTCCCGCTATTGAAGTTAAGGTGAGTAAAAAGACGTTGACATGCTCAAACTGTCTATTATCAGTGCATCTACAACGGTAATAACGAAAATAACGTATTATTTATAAATATGGGTAACGAACAGTCCCGATAGCACCCCAATCAAATTAATATAAAAATAATTGGAAATTATAAACTGCACAATAGCAAATAGCACGTTTATAACCAACTTTTTTGTCTGGTCCCATACACATTTAGACAACATATACAAGTGTTATTTAAAACCCCAAAACGTCCCAATGTCAAACAGGAGATATTAGGTTTAATCTAAGATTAAATTTAACGGTCGTATCCACACACACAACTTTTTACGGCATTCCGAACTGGTCAATAGTTCCGCTGACAACGCTTGACCGCCGCAGCTGATTTCGCACTCGTGTATATATGTGTATTTTTTTTTTGTTTTTTTTGTTCAAAGAACATGCAACAAAACGACCTTTGGCACACCTTGCCCGTTAATAGACCATTATCACCTGCCTCGTCAATAAACCTGCCGCATTAGTCTATTAGGAACAAAAGTCGCGGCTGTTTTGTGTCCACCTCGCCTCCCCTTATCAATACGGCTGACCTTATCGTTATGTTTCCGTTCCATCTGCATTCTCGCTTAAGTCTATATCGATCCTTCTGCCCGCATTTTCATGCATGCATCACATCGATCTCGAATATTTCAAAATTTAACGGGTTTTTTTGATAAACTTTATATTGAAAAACACACAAAAATGGCCAACCGAAAATGGAACGATTCTATGGAACGCCATCGTCGTTCGAAATTCGAATGGAACGCCCGTGCACGTGCATGCGCGCGACATGATTCCAAAATCTCGCGAGATCACGTGCGTGCATGGAAATTTCCATGGAAAACAACGTATAAACGTCTAGTTAAATCTAATCTACCGTTAATGCATGAATAGAAAGTTTAAGGAGCTGTTTAGGCACGAAATTCAGTGAAATTTAAGTGGAAATGAGCTCCAGTTACCGCGATAATCGGGGTTTAACGACATTTGTTATAATAGCGTCGCGGTTAACGCGTTGTTTAATCGCCAGTTAACTAACCGACTGTTAACTATTTTATGAAAAAAAAAAACCCGGACAACCGGAGGTTTAAAAGCTAAATGATCTATTTAAGGACGCGTATTGTCAACCGAGAAGCGAGGCGCATGAATGGGTTGGATGTCCAAAGGGCACTTTGGTCCCTGTGGGCCCATTAGCATTCCAGAGCGGATTACACAGGGAAGGGGTTCGTGCCTACTTCCGCGAAATGGACAATGCACGGAATTTTAACGTATATAGTTCACGAAACAGTGTTGGTCTATATATTTAAACGCCACATTCGTCGATTAAGACCTCGTTAAGTAACACGTGCCAAAGCATTGGACAGGTGTGTTAAGTTTAAACGTAGGTTAACGAAAATCCGCATGAATGATGTCCAGTTATTAAAAAACATTACGGCCCGTTAATCAGTTTTCCAAGATTTAACTGTCAATTAGTGCATTGTGTATTGTTGATAAGCGCGGGCCGATTAAACATGTACAAGCTGTGTGTGCATGCATCGGATGCCCTTTGGTGCAACCGGCCATTAATATGGCTTAATTGCGTTTGATTAATGACAATGTTTACCGTAAATAATAGTTTATTAAACGAGGCGTGCTGAGAAAAATGTGTGCAGACTGCTGATATTAATTAGCCTTGTTTAAATAATGGCGTCTATTGTTTGATTAACCGGAACAATCGGAACGTCAACAGGGATGTGTGTGGAGATGTCAGCATCCGATAACCGGCCGTTAAAACATCCCTCGGGTCCTATTCAATGTCATGAGGCTCATAAACTATACATTACATACACCGAGCTACCGTTAAATTTAATCTGATCTTCATCACTCCGAGTCACATGATAATGGCCTGTTAATGGTCGGTTAATGGCCTGTTAAACTATGAAATAGTTAAATCTATTTGGTGCAACTGGGATGTTTATGAAGTTACTTTTCAAATATATATATAAATGGACCCCTTATACAAAATGGAAATTTTAGGGGTTTTATATGGATAAGGTGTTTTGTAGAACATTGTATAATATTTCAATAGACTTTAAAGGGTCCTAGTGTTATAAAAGGTCCAATATTGAATATCACAGTAGTTACATGGCGCCCTCTATGGAAAAATATGTGCAATTGGGACCCCTTTCTTTCATTCTTCTTGGAAATCTCTAAATGTATATTTGGTTCCGAAGCCACAACCTACGAGGCCCCAAGCCCTAACGGCTTAGCACCTGTTGACCAGACAGGACTTAACCATTGGGGCCCTTGGTCGCTACCACGCCACCAGGATGTTCAAATATGTAGAAAGCCTTTAAAAAGCTTTAGGGCCTTCGAGGCAGTAGCGTTTATAGCCAAAACCCAACCTTTTTCTAACCCCCTTTTTCTACCCCCTTTTTCTAGGTCCCATAAGAGAACTTTAGGGTGGGTATATAGGGCACTCACTCATTTATTGCTAAATTTACATTAAAACTTTTACAACTACAGTCAAATTTTCGTCTTTGTTAATATATATTTCTGGAAAATTACCACTTTAATCAAGATTAATAGATTAACCATAGATTAATGATGGATTAAGCAAGAATTAATCATGAATTTATGCGAAGATTTATGGCAAAAATTGCATCTAACGTGTGAATAACTCGTAAATAATCTAGGATTAAGTATAAAACATTGACGGCCCTTTAAACGTTAAACATCGTTAGTGGTTATAGCGCCACCTATGGTACCAAAGTGCCCAAAAGTCCTGGCAAGTGGGTCCAAAAAGACCCAAAAGTCCGAAAACTCAAGGAAACGAGGGCTATCCTAAAAATCCCCTCGGTTAAGTGCTAAATATATAAAGTAAAGCGATAGATTATAATAATTAGCTAAATTATAATGATTATAAGACGCGTTTAATCCAAATTGATAATAACGTTAATGGACGTGCTAACGTAGCATTAGGAGTTAAATAGGTGGTTAAATCCAAATATCGTCCATGCAAATGTGTTCACTGATTGTGGATACCAAATAATACAATAATAATAATGATGATGATGATGATCAGAGAAAATTGCAGTCATCAAATCGTATTATTATACTTTTAAATGGATTTTTGCCCTTATTCGTGTTCGTATAGTCCTGATAGTGATTACATCATCATGCATCGTGACCATTGGTCCTCAATTCACCGATTTAAGACTGGATTTTTTGGTACAAAATATATCCTCGGAATATATTATTAAAATTTTCACAAAATTTGCAACAAATGAAATTTTTATCGCACTTGTGATGATAGTCCAATAATTTTTCTACAAATTTTGTTAAAATTCCTAAATTTTCATTAAAAATTAATGAAAGTTTAAGGAATTTTAACAAAATTTGTTTATATATAAATATTTGTGTATATATAAATAGAAAATATTAACTATTACAATTTGCAACAAATTAACAATGTCCGTGTGGAATTTTAATCGCAATTTTAACGAATTTTAATAAAATGTAATAAAATGTAATTTTCACAAAAAATATGTTTGTTTAAGATGTTATTTAAAATGTAAAAATTAATGTTTTTTATAAAAAAAAATGCAAGTTGGCGTATCTTTAAATTATAAAATTGAACGAATTTATCAAAAGATTCGTGTAATTTTGTGTATAAAAATTCTGTAAAAGTTTTGAATTGTTTTTGTTTGCATTTGAAAGATTTTATCAAATATTTAAAATAGCGAAATATTACCGAGGAATATTATAAATAAACATTATTAATATTAAAAATCGCAATTTCAAAATAATTTTAAAATACATTTTTGTTCGACAACTTAAGCGTTAATAAATCTCAAAATTTCTGTTTTAGGAATAAAATTAAGAAATTTATGTCCAAATTTCGCCTATTAAATTTGTTACAGACCAATGTACGGAAAGTTTTCAAAACGATGATGAATTTACGAAAGATTATACTTAAGATCGTACTATATTTAGGTGTTAACAAAATTACTTAACATTCCCTTATAAATTTTAGATCATTTTCTCTAAAATTCCTATTCACGGAATGAATTTCAACCAATTTGAAATAAATCTATACAGTTGAAATTCATAATTATATAGATTATATATTTGTCAAGTTTAGACATTGTGTTTTTCTTAAATTCGCGATTATATTTTCGGATTAAAGGTTATAGAACTTGTACGAAAATATAGCAAAGTTTCGAAGTAAAGTCCCATGAATTTCTTGCATATACAGCGCGGTCAAATTCAGATAACTTTTTGACGTTATCACGATGAGTTTTCGGATTAAAAGTCACCGAATCGTTATCACGAAAAGCAAAATTGAGCAAGAAAATCCAAGAATAAATTGCCAAATTTTGGCCCAATTTTTAAGGATATTTCCCAAACTGTTATAGATATAGTCACGGTAATAATTTTCGGATGAATTAAAGGACTAGCTCCCAATAAAATTTCATTCTGCATGCACGGACTAATTTTGTACCCGAATTTTTAGGATATTTCTAAAACTATTTATGTGTAAAATTCCGTCAATGTACATATTTATATAGTCTAAGAATTTACGACTGAATTATCGAGAACTCGATCACGATAGTAAGCAAAACGGTTAAATTTTGGCCACAATTTTTGTAAAAAATATATTACCCAAATTATTCACGTATAAATTCAGTCAAAATATTCATAACCACGGTAATAATTTGCGGATCGCGAACTCGATTACGAAAATAAGAAAAATTTCGATAGAATCCAAATGAATTTCACTCAGCCAAACTTGTGGAAAATTTAGCCAAACTTATGGAAAATTTAGCGAAAGTCAAGTAAAATTCAGTGAGAATATCCGGTCACGGTAATAATTTGTGGACGAATTAACGCGAACTCTATTACGAAAGTCGGCAAAATTTCGCAAAAATCCAAACGAATTTCATTTCGTCAAACTTGTGTAAAATTTAGCCAAACTTAGGTAAAATTCAGCGAAATTTACGTAAAATCTAGATAAAACTAAATAAAATTCGGTGAATATATCCATAGTCACGGTAATAATTTATGAATGAATTAACGCGGACTCGATCAGGAAAATCGGCAAAATTTCGCAAAAATACAAATGAATTTCACTCAGCCAAACTTGTGGAAAATTTGGGTAAAATTAAGTAAAATTCAGCGAATATATATTCATAGTCACGGTAATAATTTATGAATGAATTAACGCGGACTCGATCAGGAAAGTCGGCAAAATTTCGCAAAAATCCAAACGAATTTCATTTCGTCAAACTTGTGTAAAATTTAGCCAAACTTACGTAAAATTCAGCGAAATTTACGTAAAATCTACAAGTAAAATTCAGTAAAATTCAGCGAATATATCCATAGTCACGGTAATAATTTGCGGATGAATTAACGCGAACTCGATTACGAAAATGGACAACATTTCTCAAAAAATCCTAACGAATTTCAGTATGAATTTAATTCGTACAAAAAACTCTACCCCAAAATTGTAATATAAATTTGTAAATATATCGGCTTTTATTCGTTAAATCCCGATATTTCTATCGTTATCACAACTGCATTTCACATTTCTAAACCCAATTAAGTCCATAATGAACACTTTCGCATTTTGGTTTACAAATTTAAGGATTTTTTTTTTTTTAAATTTCGATAACTCGATTTCTTGGCATCCTGTATCTATAACGCAATAACTCGTTTGAAAAAGCTAAATATATTTGGCACTTTCTTCCTCTTCAAAATAATGTAAAAAAATCGAGTAGTGTTGCATGCAACAATCTCTCTCTCTCTCAATAGAGCTTAAAACAGGGCGAAAACAGGCTTAACTTTAAAACCGAAATCAAGGACGATTCTGACTCAAGACCTTGATAAGTTACAACGCAATAATTAAATTTGTCTGTGCGAGGGATTTTTATCAAAAGGAGTCCTCCCAACACCAACTTCAACAAATTTCAAAATAATACAAAAACGGGGGTCATCCCGTAAGTCCCGGAGAAGAAAAAAAAAATTTAAAATTTACATTTTCAAACGCGTCGCCCACCCTGTACACCGGTAGGGTCGTCCCAAAAAATCCCACACGAAAAGGTCAATATTAAGTAAATGTATATAAATAATACCAAAAGGTGTAAGTTTCGTAAATACGTATACAACTGGCATTTTATAGTGCATTATCACGCTATTAAACATAACAAATCAAATAAATTGGAAAAAAAGTCTAAAAAGAGGCCCAAATTAATAACTCATCTCATAATACGCGAAAAAGGGAAGGTGTATATATCATGTTAAACACGTGTAGTTAATTATAATAATAATAACTTATAAATTATACTTACAAATTATAAATTATATACACGTGTGTATTCAAAAATAAACCTCTAAACCTCAACTAAAGTAAGAATTATTGTGAACTAAATTTGGATAAATTTCGTCATATTTCTGTAAGTTTCGTCATAATTCTGTAAGTTTTGTCTTACAAGAAGCAATTTAGAAGTACAAGTTTCGATAAAATATATTTTAATTTAACATTATTTTAACACGAGGGATGATTCGGTTTTTTAAACCTTGAAATTTGAGATTTCGAGCATATTTAACGACCGAATTTTTGAAAACGGAGATTTTTTAGACTTAACAGGAGCAACCACAACTATGATAACGGACCATCGACAAATAATAGGGTCCTAATTTAGATTATCAGTACGACAATCAGTACCACAAGTGTATATAGGGTGGCTTAAACTTAGTGTTATCAAAACGGTCATTTTGTGAGAAAAACCTATAGGTCAAAGGGTAACTTAACTATTTGGCGAACCCACAACCAAACCCCGAAGTCGGATATGGGCCCAAACGTGTCATAAACGCGGACCTAAACGTGCCAAACATGTTTATGCTAAGCATGACTATTTTAACGCGCATGACACGCATGTTTAAAACAATGGGCACATTCCATATAGGTATTAAGGTCAGTGTACGATCAGGACCGGGCTTAAAATACCGTTCAGAACATGTAAAATCCCATGGGGCATCTGTGTGGCGATTTTAGGTATTATAGGGAGGGAAGTGAACTGGACATGGTCAGTACCGAGTGCCAATGGGCACATCTCGTTGACACTGCTGCTTCTATAGCAACTGGCCCTCGGCTGAAACCTCCGTATAACGGACACGTACAATGTCTTTGACAGCAATATGTAGAGGGACGCTTAAGGATTTACGAAAGGTCACATATGGGTCTAAAGGGTGGACACGCTGAGCTCTAAACATAGTCGTAGAGACGCCAAATGGTCAACTTGACTCACCATATATATATAGAACCTCAGTATGACGGCCACATCCCCACAGTGACAAAGTTTATGGAGCTGTTTGATTCAAATTTACATATATAGGGTAACCTAAGGGTCATTTAAGGGCCTAAAGAGCGACTTATACAGCCTAGATAGCAGGGTGACCACTCTGTCTCCTGATGGTGAGGTGGTACCAAACAGTTTGTGCTCTGTCAGGGCCCTAATAAGCAGTTGGTTGTGGTCAACTTGACTCACTATATATATATATATAGAACCTCAGTATGACGGCCACATCCCCACAGTGACAAAGTTTATGGAGCTGTTTGATTCAAGTTTACATATATAGGGTCCTACATACAACTTATATATAACCTAAGGTCATTTATGGGCCTAAAGAGCGACTTATACAGCCTAGATAGCAGGGTGACCACTGTCTCCTGATGGTGAGGCCCTAACAAGCAGTTGATTAGTGTGACAAGGTATCCAAACATCATGTGGGACACCAAACTTGAACCCTGGGTCTCCCGACTGTCAGGTGTTGGGGGGGGGTGAAGTGAGGTCAAAGGTGGGTACTTACCATCCCTGGGGGGCGACGCGCAGGGCGTCTGGTAGCTGCTGAGGTAGGGGTGGGATGCGTGATGATAGCTGTTGTGCGAATTCATGGTGCTGAAATGGTAAGCTCCCAAATTGCGCGCCGTCTGCGCCGCCGAGAAGGCGCTGCTGTCGCCGTGCTGCGAGACCACCGGTTGCGAGTAGCTCGTCCGGATGGGATAGGGCGACGCGTGATGGCCCATCCCGGATATCCCTTGCTGTTGCAGCTCCATGAAGGCCGACTTGCTGCCCACCTCCTGCTCCAGACCGTCCGTAGTCCCCGCCATATTGGCGTAAGGACTAGCTAAATCCGTGAAGTTCAGCGTGGTGGCTAATGTCACGAAACAACCGAAATATGATGGGGGCGACCGACTTGTACGTCGCCTGCGACTTCGGCCCCTTGATCACCCACGTCCGCGTCGGACGACGGTCTCCTTAGAGGTCACTGGGGGTTGTCACTGTTGTTGAGGGGGGGGAGGGGGAATGGACAACCGCGGATGATACTCTCGTGGCTGCTGCTGCTGCTGCTTATCCCGTAATTGCACACACGCGATCCACATGCGTTTTTTTTTCCTCGACAGGCTTACTTCGGGCGACGATGGACGACGAAAAACGACGGACGATTAAAAGACTAGCACCGGTCCACGATACCAGCAGCACGCGCTACGGCGTTGCGAATGCGTACCATGCTGCTATTCCAGTCGAAAACGCCAGCAAAAATCCGCCTCGCAGACAGCCAACCGTGTTTGACGCCGCCTGCCAGCTTCACTACTGGTCGAATCCGGCTCGACCGCCCCATGCACGCCACGCCTCCTAGGGGGAAAAAAATGGTTAACGCGGACCTCCGCTATTGCCCTCCCTTCCTTCGGTATAATACAGCATCAGCTGCTCCGCTACTCACCCTGGTGGATTTTTCCTCCTTTCCTCCTTTTGTTGCTCGAGGGGGGCCTCGGTGTGGGTACGTCGAGGGGGGAGGGGGTTTCAACTCAATTTCGGAATCAAAAGTTGCCACTTTTTTTTTTTTTTTTTTAAAAACTTCTCTCGATTCGTAAGCCTTTCGGGCATGAAGGCGAACGCCGCATCTAGCTTAACCACCGAACTCGCCTGCCTTCGACGAAACGAGAGGAAAAATAACATTACGAAATTTTGAATAAAAAAAAAAAAAAAAGTTAACACGAGGTTGGGAATTTTCTTAAAAATATACGTATATATATGTGTGTGCGATCGATTTGAAAGTTGAAAAAGATGGAAAAAGGTGAGAGGTTTTTGACCTCTCGTGTGTCTTACCGCTTATTTTTGGCGGCCATGTTTTCGTTCCATTTTTTTGCGAAAATGGAATTTATTTAAAAAAATGGAATGTTTTTTAAAAAATTGGAACGCGCGTGCGCACGTGGTTCGAAACGGAAATTGGAACGCGATCGAGGCGACATTCGGCGGCCGCCTTCGCAAACAGGTCTATTTGTATTTTTATGAATAATAATATATATATAATAAAATATAATAAATGTTTATTATTATTTAAAATAATACTCAGTGCTTTTTTGTGTGTGAATTAATACATGCAGTGGAACCTTCTGTTTCACGTTATTGTTTTCCCCCCTACCATATGGCATTTATTTGCTGACTGTATACGGTACTGAGTTGAGTTGAATTGAATTGAATTTTCCCCTGATGCAGTGTTTTTCAAGCAGTGTGCCACCAAGGGTATCCGAGTGTGCCGCGAAAGCTTGAAGGACGATAGACCATGTGTAGCCTTGTATGTGCCGTACATGGCAAATGTTTAGCCTATGATTAATCGCATACGATACACACATATTCAATATGTGTCACAGTTTAGTGTGCCGCGACAATCTCAGATTGTGCCGCGAGTTGAAAAAGGTTGTCGTATGGTACAGCACCACTCGATTTTAGTAGCCTGTTGTACGTTTCAGTCTGTTTTTGTGTGTGTGTGTGCTAAAAATACCTGAAAGTAGGTAATCACATTATCATTGAATGAATTTTATATTTTCATTAACTAGCAGTGTTCGGCTACCAATTCACGTGAATGACGATGTGATGACTGGATTTCCGTGACGAATATATATATAGTATAGTTCCACTCGTGTACGAATTTAAAACTAGAAAACAAAAGCCCAAAAAAAAAAAAAAAAGCAGTTTTCTAGGCGAAGGGTTGAAGTGTAACTAACGAGGAATGCATCACCATGCAATGTCGAAACGCGTCGGTGTATTTACTTAATAAAGGAGGTGAAATTCAGCCATTGCTTCGAACCTGAAAAGGGGAACGGCTGTACGCATTGAAAAAATAAAAAAATAAAAAATATAGCATCCTGCCTTACCGATATTTTGGCGAAAATTGTGCTTTTCACGAAGGTCGGCGCCATGTTTTTGTTCGAATCGGCTGGCATATGGAACACGGGCGCGCGCTCAATTGGAATGCGGCTGCTGCGCCATCTAGCGACCACGTTAGCAAACAGCGGCGTTAATCCAATCTAATTCAATGAAAACAACAGAAAAAATAACAGTTTAATGAAGGATTTACTCGCATTTAGCTACTTGAATATCGCTGAATTAAAAAACCCGAACAACATTAATTAGCGTGCGTCTAGAAAACCAGATATTAAACCTCGCAACTTAATTTGCATATTTCTACGGAGCCTCTGTTCTATATTTGGTGCGGAATCTCTGCATTATCGTGGACTTTAAAAAATCAAACGTTTATTAATTTGTAACTAAAGCTTCACTTATAACAGTTTTTGTCTATTAAACCAGGTTCTCATAATCTAGAAAACTAAGCGAAATTGTATATTGTGAATAAACGCAAGAAAAACTGCATAAATCCATCTTTCTACGAAGATTCTATTTTACAATCTCTACGGAGTCTTTGCAGGGCCATGTAATTAAAAACAACAGAAATTGTATTAATTTGTAAATACATTTTTATTTTAACATTTTTTTGGTGTCTATTAAAACAGGTTTCGATAAGCTGGAAAACAAATTGAAATCTTATACACATATCCACAATTCTACGACAACAGTTCCATGTTTCTACATTTTCTACGGAGTCTCTACAACACCGTATCAACACAAAAAAGTTAATTAATTTGTAAATAACTATTTAATTAAAACTTGTCGTCTATTAAAACAAGCTTCGATAAGCTGGAAAAACGTGTGAAATGGTACTGCGCGAAGAAAAACATGAAAATCTGCATTAATCCATATTTCTACGGAGTCTCCGTCGGGTCACGGCTATTAAAAATCTAAAGTTAATCATTATTTACATAATACCGTTTCTGTCTATTAAAACAGGTTTTGATAAGCTAGAAAACTCGAGTGAAATTGTATAGTGCAACGTACAGTAAATTATACCTCCACGAAACGACTGCAGGAGTAGAAAAAAAAATGGATATCAGATTCACTTTGATCACAGTCATTAAACACGTTCATTGTGAAATAAAAGAAATTAGTGAATGAAAGGGGTTTCGAGATCTTCTTTGGCTTATTATCAAAGATTAAGAAGAAGTGAGGAAATTAAACAGGATTTAACGCATGGTGTTCTCATCTAAACCCTTATTTAGAAACACATAGAGGTTCTTTACACCGGTTATTGCAATTTGTCGGCTAATATAACGTGTCCGTTATCTAAAATTGGACATGTTTATTATGGATATATGGTGAATTTCAATTAAAGGCTTATATATAAAACACATTTTCACTTTTTTCACTTATTTAGCATAAATAAATTCAATTATGCAATTATCCGGTCACGATTCCATACAAAACTTGTAAAATACGTGCATTTATCCGGTGTGTGCAATTATCCGGGTTCAAAACATATGGTAAAAGTTCAAGGCATGGAGAATATGTGCAATTGAAAGTACTAGACAGTATATTCACTGCATTGCAGTGGGAATAATTTAAAATGTTTGAAAAATACTGTGAATAATAAATGGTCCCGAGAGAGCGTTGTTTTATGCCCTAAAAAGGCCCCACTCCCATTCGCATTAAAATTCATATTTGATGAAATCTGTTGAAATTGTGTAAACACGCGAAGGGTTTGTTTTATTTCAAAAAACAAGGATTCAAAATCCGTGATTGAAAGTGTTGGGAACGCCCTTTCCTAGAGGCTACTTGCACCCTAGGGCACCCTTAGTCCGGGAGGGGGAAAATCCATCATCACGTGACATGGAACAATTATTAGTACCATTACTATTATTATTATTATTATTATTGTTGTTGTTATTGTTCTTATTCGTTGTTAATAACTCTATAAAGTACGCTTTTTTATTTATTAATTTTTTTTAACATGGCGTCCAATGCATTTTTTGCAACTTTAAAATAATCCCATTTTGGCGGGAAATTATTTATAACGAAAAAAAATTCGAACTGGAAGTTTGGTTAGAATGAAAAACGTCCCTAAATTTCGAAATTCAAAAACTAATAACTGCGGTCACGAAATGGATTTCATCCTAGCTGAAATCCGATTTCAGCTAAGATAAAATCCATTCCGTGACCATTGTGATCATATACCGGTCCTTCCATTCTATGGCTAAGTATCCATGTTTATATATGGGCATTCAAAAGGTATAAATGCAATCGATACATGGCTATAAATGGCAGATACGAGTATATCAATGGTTAGATATGGCAGATATGGGTTTAAATATGGCTGAATATGGCAGATGTTTCTAAATATGGCAGATACAAGTAAATAGATATATCTGAGCTGGGTAGTTAGGAGTTCATTATTTCACTTATGTGTAAATATGGCTATACAGTGGAACCTCGCTTAACGAGCACCTCCCATAACAAGCTGTTGGAAGTGCGAATCTTGTAGCACTGTCTAACATGTGGGTTTTTCCCCTAGCACTACCAGACTTTCCGTACATAGTGATCTGGTCACCCTGTTTCCCTTTGTCTGAGAATACTCACTTATGTTCCCGTGTAGTGCTGTGTATGTTGTGTCATGTAAGGCTTGGAAGAAGCTCATGAATCCAAATAAATCCAAGTAATCCATTGTTCCCAACTACAAATTCCATCACGAGCAATATAAATTTTTTAAAAATGACTCGCTTAACGAGCGATGTGGATAGGGGAAACTCCGAATTGTGCGATGTAACTTTTCGTGCCATTGCTACTTCAGTCTGTGTTTCCCAACTCGTTGCGCTAGCACATTTTTCCAAACTTGTGATCAGACATTATTTGTGATTTTTTTGTGCAAAGATTAATAAC
>JAUJYV010001966.1:0-14468 GCA_033995625.1 Ophyiulus pilosus
CTCGAAGCAAAATTTCGCTCGCTCGACGGCTCGTATCTCAAATATCTCGTATGTCAGGGCACTCGTATCTCGAGGTAGCACTGTATGTCAAAAACTGGCCCAGAAATACGGTTTGTAAACTAATAATTTGAACGATTTGCAGACATCCCTCTTCTCCCGTCATGGACGTCACCGTTGATTCCTCTTCGCTTCACGGAGCAGCCGGAAGAAAGCGGAAAGTCTTTCTCAGGTCGTTTTCGAGTTGAAATTATTGGGAAATTTTTGTGTGGTAAGTTTCGATGTCCGTAAACTCGTAAATGTTACGATTTCAGCGACGCGAGCGATGCCGAGACGGAAGACAGCGACGGGAGAAGCGCCGTCAAGCCGCACGGAGTCAAAAAGTGAGTTTTCTCGGCCCAAATTAATAAAAGGGCCAAGTTAAAAAAAAGGTCTTTTAACCGCGGTTAAACGACGCCACTTGCGGTTTTCGGTTTTAGGCAAAACCACAGCGAGATCGAGAAGCGGAGGAGGGACAAGATGAACACGTACATCGTGGAGCTGTCCGCGCTGGTGCCCGTGTGCGGGGCCATGACGCGCAAGCTGGACAAGCTCACCGTGCTCAGGATGGCCGTGCAGCACGTCAAGACGCTCGGAGGTAGGAGGGGGCGGGGCGGAGGGCGAGGCTTAGATGCGCGGGGAGGGGCTTGGACCACCGACAGCCTAGAAGCGGCGGGGCTGCTCGACTCAGAGATAGGAGTGGGCGTGGCGGAGGGGCGAGGCTGCTCGACTCGGATGTAAGCTGGACAAGCTCACCGTGCTCAGGATGGCCGTGCAGCACGTCAAGACGCTCGGAGGTAGGCGGGGCGGAGGGTGAGGCTTAGATGCGCGGGGAGGGGCTTGGACCACCGACAGCCTAGAAGCGGCGAGACCTGCTGGGCGGGGCTGCTCGACTCAGAGATAGGAGTGGGCGTGGCGGAGGGGCGAGGCTGCTCGACTCGGATGTAGGGGTGGGCGGGGCTTAGATGTACGTGGCGGTGCTGCTCGACTCGGAGGTAGGAGTGGGCGGGGCGGGGGCGAGGCTTAGATGCACGGGGGGAGGGGCTTGAACCACCGACAGCCTAGAAGTGGCGAGACCGGCACGTAACGCGGAGAGGGAGGGGCTTAGATGTAGGTGGGAGGGGTCTGCGTGTAGAAATGGCTTAGATGTAGGATTGGCTAACATGTAGGATTGGCTAACATGTAGAAAATATGGCATAGATGTAGGAGTGGCTTACGTGTAGAAATGGCTTAGATGTAGGAGTGGCTTAGATATAAGAGTTGCTTACGTGTAGAAGAAGTGGCTTACATGTAGAAAATATGGCGTAGATGTAGAAGGAGGGGCTTAGATGTAGGTGGGAGGGATCTGCGTGTAGAAATGGCTTAGATGTAAGAGTGGCTAACATGTAGAAAATATGGCTTACACGTAGGAGTGGCTTACGTGTAGAAGGAGTGGCTGACGTGTAGAAGGAGCGACTTATGTGTAGGAGTGGCTTACATGTAGAAGACGTGGTCTACGTGTATAAGGAGTGGCTTACATGTAGAAGGGCGGGGTCTACGTGTAAAAGTAATTGCCTTGATGTAAATGATATGGCTTACGTGTAGAAATGCTTTAGATGTAGGAGCGGCTAACATGTAGAAAATATGACATAGATGTAGGAGTGGCTCACGTGTGGAAGGATTGGCCTACATGTAGAAAATATGACATTGATGAAGAAGGAGTGGCTTAGATGTAAAAGAGTGGCTTACATGTAGAATATATGGCGTAGATGTAGGAGTGGGTCACGTGTAGAAGGAGTTGTTTAGATGTAGAAAGTGGCTTACACGTGTAAATTATGGCTTAGGTGTAGAAAACATGGTCTATGTGTATAGAAGGAGTGACTAACGTGTAGAAGACATGGTCAATGTGTAGAAGGGCTATCTTACATGTAGAAAATATGGTCTATGTGTAGAAGAAGTGGTTTACACCTAGGACTGGCTTACATGTAGAAAATTTGTCATATATGTAGAAGCTTACATGTAGAAGACATGGTCAATGTGTAGAAGGACTGTCTTACATGTAGAAGACATAGTCTATGTGTAGAAGAAGTGGCACACGTGTAGAACATGTGACTTACTTGCAGGAGTGTCTTAGAAGTTGGAGTGCCTTACATGTAGGAGACGTGGTCTACGTTTGGAATGCTCTCGGAACATGTCCCGTTCCAAAACATGAAATCTACACGTTTTCTCTCTTTCAGGCCCCGCCCACTCTTACATGGAGAAGCAGTACAAGCCCGCGTTCTTGTCGGACGAAGAACTCAAGAGGCTCATATTACAAGTACGCAAAGGGCCCTTTGGACTTTTCCTTGCCACTTGCCGCATGCCCTATGCCCTATGCCCTATTAGAGACCTTCCCGTTCAGTCCCGCGTGACGTGTCCTTGATTTGCAGGCTTCCGAAGGATTCCTCTTCGTAGTCGGCTGCGACCGCGGGCGGATCCTCTACACGTCCAGTTCCGTGGCGCAGGTCCTAAACTACACCCAGGTACGACTGCAGCCCGCGCGTGCCCTTGCGAGAAGCCCCTGTTCCTAAGGCCCTTGGTTCTTGTAGGGCGACCTCTTGGGCCAGAGTTGGTTCGATGTCCTGCATCCTAAGGACATCCCTAAGGTGAAGGAACAGCTGTCCTCTTCGGACATGGGCCCCAGGGAGAAACTCATCGATGCCAAGAGTGAGTTTGGGCCTTCGGGCCCCTTCCGAAGTGCCCTTACCCTTGTTTTTTTTTCTCACGCGTGTCCTGTCCTAAGCAGCCATGCTCCCCGTCCGGACGTCCTCGGACGGACTGGCGGCCCATCCTCGGCTGAGTCCTGGGGCACGTCGGTCCTTCTTCTGCCGCATGAAGTACAAGGCCGGAGGGTCCCTCAAGGAGGAGGCGGACACGACCACCGGCTGCCACCAGAGGAGGAAAAGGTCCCAGCTGAATACGGGTATGTCTGCCGCGGACGTGTCCTAAGACTCGTACGCTTTAGGGACATGTCCGCTGACTGACTGACTGACGGACATGGACCTTCGCTTCTGCGTTGTCTGTTTTGTTGTGGAAGTCACCTTCGGGTGTTTCAGAGACGTGTCCTAGGACCATTGCCAGCTGGAGGTTCATCAAACGTGTCCTAGGGCCATTGCCAGCTGGAAGTTCATCAAACGTGTCCTAGGACCATTGCCAGCTGGAGGTTTGCTAATATTACGTGCCCAAAGACCACTGACCAATAAATGTCCAACAAACATGTCCAAGGGCCATAACCACACATGTCCTAGGGCCCTGACCTCACATGTCCATGGACTATGGATCAATGGACATTCGCTAAACATGTTCTAGGACTGTTAACATTGCATGTCCGACGACCACTGACCGATGAGTGTTCATGAAGCGTGTCCTAAGACCCTAGCCTCACATGTCCTAAGACCCTGACCTCACGTCCATGGACTATGGATCAACGGACATTCTCAAAACATGTTCTAGGACTGTTAACATTGCATGTCCGACGACCACTGACCGATGAATGTTCATGAAGCATGTCCTAAGACCCTAACCTCACGTCCTAAGACCCTGACCTCACATGTCCAAGGATTATGGATCAATGGGCATTCTCTAAACATGTCCTAGGACCACTGACCGATGAATGTTCAACAAACATGTCCAATAACCCTAATCTCACATGTCCTAAGACCCTGACCTCACGTCCATGGACAATGGATCAATGGAATTCTCTAAACATGTCCTAGGACTGCTAATCTTGCATGTCCGAGGACCACTGACCAACGAATGTTCACAAAGCATGTCCTAAGACCCTAACCTCACATGTCCAAGGACTATTGATGGATGGAAATTCATCAAACATGTCCTAGGACTGCTTACCTCGCATGTCCACAGACCACTGACCGATGGATGCCCAGCAAACATATCCTAGGACCCTAACCACTCATGTTCGTGGACTATGAAGCGATAGATATTCACCAAACATGTCCTAGGACCCTACATGTCCTAAAAGTCCTCTCATATTGTAAACGTCCAACGACTTACAGAAATTCACGAAGACATGTCCTGAAAACCTGTTAACTTACAAATGTTCCATGTCTGACCGTTGGACGCTTACAGGACATGTCCTAGAATTTCTGTACTTTACAAAACGTGTCCCTTGATGGCCCCTGACCGCTGGACACACGCCGACTGATACTTACCCACTCTCTGAACATGTTTCCGACTCCCCGATTGACGTGTCCTAGAAATGTTTTTTTTGGACATGTCCTTAGACCGCAAGTACTGCGTGGTCCATTGCACCGGCTACCTCAAGTCTTGGACCCCCAGCAAACTGAAGATGGACGACGAGAGTTCGGACGGCGAGGGCTGCAACCTGAACTGCCTGGTGGCCGTCGGTCGCAACGTCCAGACGCAGTTGGACCTGACTAAGGACATGTCCAAGGGCCTAAGCCTCAGTCCGCTGGAGTTCGATTCCAGGCACAACAGCGACGGAAAGTTCGTCTTCGTGGACCAAAGGTTGGCGATAGCACTTTTCAATGGCTTTTGCGGATCTTCGTGACTTTTTGGGTCCTAATGACCTTTTTCGGTCCCACTTAGGGTCACTCTTGTCCTAGGACACCTGCCCCAAGAACTTCTCGGAACCTCTTGCTACGAGTATTACCATCAGGAGGACATACCGACGCTCGCCGAATGTCACAAGACGGGTGAGGCCGGTCTTTAGTGAGCCACGTTTAGGCCCTTTGTGCCCTTAGATGCCCATGGGCCCCTGAAATTAAATAGCAGCCATTCTCGATGACGTCAAGGCCCTTAAATGCCTTTGGGGCACTAAACCCTTCTCAACTGCAACAATAGTAACTGTTCGCGTTGGTGTAAATGCCCTATGTGCTCTTAGATGCATTTGGGCCCTAAACTTTATAGGGCTGAATGTAGGGGTGAAGTTAGATGTGGCAAAGGACATCTAACCCGATATAGGGCCTAATTGTTGACAGAAGTAAAAGGACATGTTGGTAGTTGTTGTTGAAGGGTTTAGGCTCCCGAAGGGCATCTAAGGACTCATAGGGCCTAAACATTAACGAGATTGGGAGTGGGAAGGGGCACAAAGGTCCTTAACTTCAATAAGAATAGTAGTTCTTGTATTTTTAAATAGCTTAGGGGACCTAAGGGCATGTAGGTCCTATAAATTCTACTCGTGAACATCCACTCTCGTTGATGTTTAGGTCCTATGCTTGTTTCGATGCCCTTGGGCCCTTAACTATTTAAAAAACAATAACACCAGCTTGGTGTTAAGGTCCTATGGACCCTTTAATGTTCCCTTAAATTCTATCCAACAACGGCCATTCTCGCTGATGTTTGGGGCCTATGTGACCTTAGATACCTTTCAGGGCCCTACAACGTCCAAAATGTGCCCTTTATCAGTGTTACAGATCTCGGAGCCCATGACAACCCGCGGTTACCGCTTTAGGGCCAAGGACGGCTCTTACAAGTGGCTCCACACCAGGTGGAAGTCCTTTCAGAACCCATGGACCAAGGACCTCGAGTGCCTTTTGGCCAAGAACACGCTGCTCCAGGACCCTTTGTAAGCATCACCGTCGAAAGCAATGGGCCTTCGCACTTATGGCCCACCGTTAACGGTCACCGTTGCGCCCGTTTCAGATGTCCTGGGACCGATATGCCCTTGGCGGAAGGTGACATGAACTCAAATCCACACTCGGTGGGACCACAAGCCCTTGGAGACGGCAGGAACGTAGATGTCCTGTTTTCCAATTTCACTCTCGGTAAGTTTGGGACCTCGCCGACTTTACGAACACCTTAATGGTCCTAAATTGTTCTCTACGGGTGTCTTTAGGAATGCAGCGGTCCATCGGATCGAGGGTTAGGGCCGGGAAGATAGGACAACAGATCGCCGATGAAGCCCTTGAAACGCACAGGTGAGGCAGGGGCATGAGGTCCCAATTGGTTTTTCGAGTTATGTCAACAAGGGTCCCAATTGGCCATTTGAGACCATGGAGGACCATGCGTGTCCTATCCATGTTTCCTTCTGATTTAAGGTCCGAGCAAGTCGGCCCCAGAAGAGCGGACTCGACGTCCGGCCAGAGTCCGGCAAAGGGCTTCGAGGACCCAACTTCACCCAAGTCGTTCTGGCTGATGGACATTTTGGTAATTGCCCTTTCAGTTTGGTACCATACGTGGGTCCTAAGGTCACTCCCTGGTTGAGATCGGTTTCTGGTTAGATGCACCTTAGGTCCTGTGTCCCTCTTGATGTTTAAGACCCCCGAGGGAGTATATTCCCCCTTAGGTCCTGTGTCCTTCTTAACCATGAAGTTACTTCAAAGGGACCACCTTAGGTTTCTGTAGATGCCCCATGCTATCTGCACGTGTAAGTCTGCCTTGGGTCCCTGTAGATGCCCTTTGCTCTATCCACATCAATGACCCTCGAGGGGAGTATGCCTTAGGTCCCTATAGATGCCCTTTGCTCCCCCACATCAATGACCCTCGAGGGGAGTTTGCCTTAGGTCCCTATAGATGCCCTTTGCTCCCCCACATCAATGACCCTCGAGGAGAGTATGACTTAGGTCCCTATATATGCCCTTTGCTCTCTCCACATCAACGACCCTTGAGGGGAGTTTGCCTTAGGTCCCTATAGATGCCCTTTGCTCTATCCACGTTAAAGACCCTCATTGGGGCACAAATAGGCCAACATTATAAATCGACAACTTCTTTGTGTACAGCCGAAGAACCCAGACGCCGGTCCTTTGCTATCGGCCCCAGCCCCTGTCTCGATGGCCGAGGTCCTTGACACGTCCGTGATGTCCAACACCAGCAGCAACAGCAACAACCACGGCCCCATGAACCGCATCTTCGACGACTCCGGTAAGTTTGGGCATGGACCCTGCCAACGGCCCTTCGGTCGACACTAGGCCCTAACCCAGTTCCACTCGCTTGCAGGAAGCCACTCCGAGGCGGAGATCATGGAGTCCTTGTTCGACGGCGAGGAGCTAAGGTCCGTATCGGCCCATAGCAGCAGCGCCACCTCGGAGGGGAACGACGAGGCCGCAATGGCCGTCATCATGAGTCTCTTGGAGGCCGACGCGGGGCTCGGAGGCCCTGTGGATTTCTCGGGGCTGCCGTGGCCCTTGCCGTGAGAAGGGCACCGAGGGGGTAAAGACCTATGGGCACCCTGGAAAATGTATTGTGGTCATTTATTAAACGAGTGTGTACGGACAATGCGCTTTAAGATGTGATTTGTGAAAGGGCCCTAAGGATAATCCCACGACGTCGCTTAGGAACGGTCCTCGTTGTCGTTCACGAAAGTGCCCCAAACAGCACTATGACGCTGTGCGATGTCACGTTGAACGGTCCTAACGGCCCTTGCAACGTAGTTTATGAATGCGATAACATAAATCGTAGAGACGTCGTTTTAGAACGGCCCTAAGTCCATGCTCGCGGTCAAAAGCCATTATTAGAGGCCCTTATTAAGTCCTAGAGACGTCGTTTGAGAACGGCCCTAAGACGTCGTTTAAGAACGGCCCTAAGTCCATGCTCGCGATCAAATGCCATTATTGGCGGCCCTAAGACGTCGTTTAAGAACGGCCCCAAATCCAGGCTCGCGATCACGTGCCATTATTGGCGGCCCTAAACAAGTCGGAGAGACGGCGTTTAAGAACGGCCCCAAGTCCAGGCTCGCGGTCAAATGCCATTATTGGCGGCCCTAAGACGTCGTTTAAGAACGGCCCTAAGTCCAGGCTCGCGATGAAAAGCCATTATTAGCGGCCCTAAATAAGTCGGAGAGACGTCGTTTCAGAACGGCCCCAAGTCCGTGCTCGCGATCAAACGCCATTATCGGCGGTCCTAGAGACGTCGTTTAAAAACGGCCCTAAGCCCTAATGCTGACATTACGAATGGCCGTAACCAACCTTATAACTTAGTTTAAGAGTGCCCTAAGCCCAGAAACGGCCCTATATAAATCCCGGTGACGACTTTTATGAACGAGCCCCAAACATCACCTCATGACGTCAATGTAAATGCGCCTCAAACAATATTAGAGCGGCCCTAAGCCTGTCATTACGAACGGCCCTAAGCGAGTTCCAGTGAGGTGTTTTATGAGCGATCCCACGGCGTCTCTTCTCCGTCGTTTGCGAGCTGCCCCCGAGGCCGAGCGTCCGTGAGCCGAAGCGCCTTAACAGCGCCTTAACGGCGCCCCCACCTCCCCCTCGTTCGCAAGAGCGCTTGGCCTCGTCCGTCTCTTTCGACGTCACCGTTTCGGCAAGTGGTCAGCCTCCGTCGCCGCTCTCTCTCCTCCTCTTTCGTGTTCTCGTCGTCCTCCGAAAATGACTCAAGCCGATGTCGTGTCGTTCCTCAAGGATTTCCTCGCCGGTGGAGTTGCCGCGGCCATCTCCAAGACGGCCGTGGCGCCCATCGAGCGCGTCAAGCTCCTCTTGCAGGTGCAGCATTCTTCTCAGCAGATCGCCGCCGACCAAAGATACAAGGGTAAGTGAAGAGATCGAGCGAAAAAACGGCCGAAAAGCAACATGGCGAACCCGGCATTTTGCTTTTTTTTCTCCCTCTTCCCCCTCTTCGCCTATTGTGCAATGTGGAACAAAGATGGCGGCCGAGGTCGCGGCGTTCTGGAATTTTTTTTTTTCCTCCGCCGTCTCGTGAGCACGCGCCGGTGTTCCGGGAACGTGCTTTCGTTCGATTAGCCCTCGAATTGCACCCTAGGTTGGGATTAGCCGCGTTGAAAATCTGCAATTAAAAAATCGGGGTAAAATTTAGCTTATCTGTTGTATTGTTCGTCGATCTGCCCCAGAACAGCGATTGCACAATGGGTAGACTATAACTAGGTGTTGGGTGTATTAAAAAAAAAACGCTAACCCGAAACTAGTTTTTTTTAAAAATAAGAAGCCCTTAAACCGCCTTAAGCTGGCGAAGCTTAAATTTTTGGATTTGGTTTTTCGTAATGGCGGCTATTGGTAATAAAGCCGAGTTATTTAAAAGGAAAAAAATGCGTTCTCGGATTTAAATTAGTGCTACGTCGCCTAACTCTGTTAGCGACGCAATTATTAATCGACGTGCGTTTCCAGCATTAAATAAACACCGGTTTTCGACTAGTCTGGTTAGGATTTGCCAAGGTGGTTGCGCGACTACCTGGTTAGGATCGGACGATTACGTTTTGTTTAAAGCCTAACCTGTAGTTAACGGAGGGTTTGAGCCGTCCAACGATAACGTTAACGAGAAACAGCCAGAATGTTATTGGAATGCCATGCTAACACCGGTTTTCGACTAGTCTGGTTAGGATTTGCCAAGGTGGTTGCGCGACTACCAGGTTAGGATCGGAAGATTACGTTGTGTTTAAAGCCTAACCTGTAGTTAACAGAGAGTTTGAGCCGTCCAACGATAACGTTAACGAGAAACAGCCGGAATGTTATTGGAATGCCATGCTTCGCATAGGGTAGTCCTTGATATTCCAGCGCTGTTTCTCGTTACCGTTACCGTTAACGTTGGATGGCTCAAACTCTAATGAGCCTGAATTATTAACGGCGTAAATCCAACTCCTAACTAAGCTTTCAATTATAAAGCCCCAAATCCTAACCAATACCATAATTTAGTTGGGTGTTGTGCCCAAGCCCCAACAACCAGCCCTATCGAGGCCCAGCCTCTTCCCATGAATGCCCTAACTTGGGACCATTTCAAACACCCGTAATCATGCCCCAAAAACTTCAATTCCACCCATTCCACCAGAGTTGAAGGTCAGTGAGCCCTACTCTTTTATTTGTAGCGGATTTGAAGACGAGCAGGGCACAAAGCCAACCACTAGCGCAATTTCCGCGCAGTTTCGGATTAAGTAACCTCCGTGACCCATATATCTGGGAGGTGTGATGGTGTGTAAAAGTTGGCAGTTACGCAAGCGCCGGTTCCTGCGAACGGATGAAAACCGGCTCTATCTCGCCTTTTCCTGGAAATGTGGCCATGAGATGACTGCTGCCGACGCACTTCTGCCGTATCTGAGCTTCGTCAAATGCCAACTTACTAATTTGACGTCATTGGCGAAAAACTTCCAACTTGTAAATTACTTTCCTCTCGACATCAAATCAGGCTTTGTGGTTGAATGGCCTTGCGTCCCAAATAGTCCCAAATAGTAGGAGGTCGATTACACTGGAAAAAACGTAAAATGGATAGTTTGTAGACGAAAATCGATCACTACATTCAAAGGTTTTATTTAGGGCCTTAATAAGGGTTTATAAAACTTAAAATGCGAGCCTCGGATGCTCTTGGATGCAACGTTCGGAGGTTTAAATTGTTAGTTGTACTGTTGGGACTTTAAACCGCTTTTTATAGGACCTTGGTGGGACCCTCGCTTGGAGGTTGAAATTGCTCAAATGTGCTTCGTAGGCCCCCAAAACCAATTTTTTGAGGGGGGGAAATGAAGGTATGACCTTGTTAGAATCCGCAAACCTTAACTTTTAGTGCAATTCGAAACCTTGCCTTTGTGAAGGCCAGGCTAAATGATCACGTGTGCCAAAGGGCGCTTTCCAGAAAATTTAAAACGCATTGTTTAACAAGAAAACAGATTAACCTTATTTTGTGACCTAAATGAAAGTCTAAAACTAGCCCCAGTGACCTGCTAGTCATTTGAGTAGGATTAAGTCCAGAGAAAGGAATAATTGAAGGTTAGGACCGAAATAGCCAGACGAGTCCACTTTGCCAATGAAGTTGGGTTTGGCTGATGGATGACCTTTGAGATGTGGCATTCTTATCGCCATCAGCTTTCCCTACTATGTTTGAATATGCCAAAAACAAACACTCGAGTATCAATTACTTTTTTAGACACTAGCCAGCCCTATCTGATAAACTTGCAGGAGTACAAAGGTCACTCGTCCCAAAACTTTTCAAATTCTTTTAACTTTCCCAGTGCCCAAAGGTTTGAATTTTGTGATTTTGTACTCTACGGTTTTATCTTAAGTTCAAGAACTTTATGGGCCACAGAACCGTTGGGCGTGTTCAAGGAACAATAGATAAAATGCAAATCTTGGTACTACGCTACGACTTCATCGATCTTACGTAACTTAAAATGTGCGATGTCCTATTTATCGATGTTGCCGAGGGTGGGTTTCAGCCGGAACCAATCCGCCAGGTCGCATTTTGAAGGTTACCAAAAAGGTAATAAGGAAATAAAACGCTGAAGTTGGCGCTTGTTTTTCAATTCCCAAACGACGCCACTCGTGTTATCGAGGGTTTGGACTTTGCGATCGTTCGTTAACTGTTAAATATTTACGAATAGAATGGAAGCTTTAATTGCCGAATTTCTCGCTTTTTCACGTCCCACTGACGAAAATAGTATTTTACAATGCCCAGTCCCGATTGATAATGCGTTTCTTGCGTCACAGCCGTCCCTGTTCGCTGGCCTCCGCCTTCGTTTGCCAATAAGAAAGATGTGCAAATATCCTAAGAGCGAAAACCACACTTAATTCCGCGAATTTAAATACGCTAAAATAGGCGTTTAAGTTTAAAAATTGCGAAATAAAGCGTCCCAATCTGCCGTTTCGAGTCTCATAAACTTCAACTAAATTTGCCCAAACTCAGAAATGGAACAAAAGTGCAGTTCTATAGAACGAATGTGCGTGCTCTTACAGTTCTAGAATTAAAGCACGCGTTCGTGTTCTATTGTCCTAACTACGTACTTGCACGTGATTCGAGTTCTAGAATTAAAGCACGCGTTCGTGTTCTATTAGAGACTTTGAGCCAGCCAACGCCTTAACGTCAATTTTAACGTTAACGGCAGGAAGGACGTAACCATCCAATGAATTAACTGAATGTCACGCGCGATCATGACGTTCATTGGGTAGTTAAGTCCGTGGTTCCTCCCTTCCCGTCGATAACGTTAAGGCGTTAGCTGGCTCAAACTCTAATGTCCCAAACTACGTTCGAATGCACGTGCTATGACAGTTCTTGAATTAAAGCACGCGTTTGTGTTCTATTAGAGAGTTTGAGCCGTCCAACGCTAACGCTGTTTCTCGTTACGTTAACGTTGGATGGTTTAAACTCTCTATTGTCCTAACCACGTATATACGAATGCACGTGCTTTACAGTTCTAGAATTAAAGCACGCGTTTGCGTTCTCTTCTCTTTTACTCTTCAGTTGTCCTAACTACGTTAGCAGCACACAAATGGCCCACCCTAACCACGTAGGGTCCGTGAAATTGTTGATGCCAATTCCGTGCGTTGTTATCGCTGGCAATCACTAGAAAAAAGGAAAAAAAACAGGAGTCGTTATCTGCTTGCCAGTGAATCTGTTTGCAGATTAAATACTACCAGAGTTTTCACGTGTTTTTCTTGGCTCGTCTTCGAAAATTTGATAATGTACGTTGATAAATAGATAAATTCGTTTCCCCTCGTGGCCAAACTCAGGGTTGCTAGCGACATGGAAAGTCAGGGCAAGTCATGGAAATGGCTACTGGTCAGGGGATAGTGCACATTTCGGGTGATATGTCAGGGAAATTTGTACGGATGTAGTACCGAAATAAAATTAAGAATCTGACAGACTATCTCGTCAGACTGACCATGGAATATAAGCGGACAAGTAGTCTGGTAGCACTGTACTGTATGTGGGCCGCTTTCTTTTATCTAAAATGCCTTTAATTATATTAAAGACGTAAACTGGTTAAACCTTATTATAGTAAGCTTTTACGAAAAACGATAATTTTGATCTGGTAAAATGGCTGACTTTGGTCAGCGAAAAGGGAAAATTTTGGTCAGGAAAAATCAGGGAAAGTCAGGGAAATTAGATTGCCGATTTCGGTAGCAACCCTGAAACTGCAAGTTGCGGAAACTTGATTTTGGTGGGACCGTTCGAAAACCCCGTTGAGACAGAAAACGTAAGAATACCAGAAATCCTGTGTAAATATGAAGTTTGAAGGAGATTTGAAGAGTTGAATTTCAATGTCAAATTTCATCGACAGCGTTTTGCCCGAAAACGCAGAAAGCGACTATAGCCCCCGACATTTTAAAGAGTCGCGACACCCGAGAATGCGAATCCTGATCCCGTTTTGTTTTGTCTTCCTTCCTGCCGCAGGTATGGTCGACTGCTTCGTCCGCATTCCCCGCGAGCAGGGATTCCTGAGTTTCTGGCGCGGCAACATGGCCAACGTGATCCGTTACTTCCCCACGCAGGCGCTCAACTTCGCCTTCAAGGACAAGTACAAGCAGGTGTTCCTGGGCGGCGTGGACAAGAGGACGCAGTTCTGGCGTTACTTCCTGGGCAACCTGGCATCCGGCGGCGCCGCCGGAGCCACCTCCCTCTGCTTCGTCTACCCTCTGGACTTTGCCAGGACGCGGCTGGCGGCCGACATCGGCAAGGGGAACCAGGCCCGCGAGTTCACCGGCCTGGGCAACTGCCTGGCCAAGATCTTCAAGAGCGACGGCCTGGTGGGGCTCTACAGGGGATTCAACGTGTCCGTGCAGGGCATCATCATCTACCGAGCCGCCTACTTCGGCTGCTTCGACACCGCCAAGGGCATGCTTCCGGACCCCAAGAACACGCCGCTGGTGGTCTCCTGGATGATCGCCCAGACCGTCACCACCTTCGCCGGCATCATGTCCTACCCCTTCGACACCGTCCGGCGGCGCATGATGATGCAGAGCGGGCGGAAGGCGGCGGACATCATGTACAAGAACACCATGCACTGCTGGTCCAAGATCTACAAGACGGAGGGCGGAGCTGCTTTCTTCAAGGGAGCCTTCTCCAACATCCTCAGGGGCACCGGCGGAGCTTTCGTCCTGGTCCTCTACGACGAAATCAAGACCTTGTTGTAAGACACTCTCTCTCTCTCTCCGACAGCAGCAGCAGATAATTCGTTCGGAACGAAGGTAAAACCATGCCGCTGAGGGACAGCGAGAAATTAAAAGGGGGTAAAATAGTCGTCGTCAATAGTCGCCGTCACCTTTAAAAAAAAATATTAAAAAAACCACCAATTATTGTAAGTTAGCGATGACCAATGCGTTTGAAAATTAGCTACTTTAAAAAAAATATGATTTTTGTATTTTCAACGATAAGACACCAACAAACTGTTCATTCCAAAGCACGTAGGGTTTGTTTTTTTGTCATTCCAGCAAAATCTTTTTTGTTTTGCTTCTTTGTTGCGTTCCAACGATGATATCAAGGACCAGAAATAAAGCATTGTAGTTCCAGTTTACTATATCGAATGTGCCCGCGTGTCGTTTCATATCCGGAAGTCCAAAGATCCAATTATGATGTAATTACTTTCTTAAAGGCTGCGGTATTCGACGAGTCCGGAGGAGCTGCTCGGCGAGTCCCAGAGGAGCTGCTCGGCGAGTCCCGAGGAGCTTCTCGGGGAGTTCGGAGGAGCTTCTCGGGGAGTGCCGGAGGAGCTGCTCGGGGAGTGCCGGAGGAGCTGCTCGGGGAGTGCCGGAGGAGCTGCTCGGGGA